>JAVSBS010009505.1:10513-42203 GCA_033124195.1 Coracias cyanogaster
GCAAAATGCAGGGGAGAAAAGCCTGGGTTGGGTTGATGCAGCAGAAAGGCCAAGCCCTGACCACAGCCCTTGGGCAACTACAGCCTGAAAGCCTCACATGAAAGGTCCTCCTCATGGGCCTTGATGGCAGAGGCAACTGCCAGGGTCAAGGAGGCAAAGACCTTGGTCCCTTGGGGCATTTCCGCCTGGCCAGAGCCCTTGGCCAGCTCCACTGCAGCCTGTCCTACACTGTCCCAGGCCTGCACCTCTTTCCATCTTTCCTCTTGCACCACAGCTCTACCCTCACAATCACAGCTCAGGACAACTTCAGGTCCACTCTGGACCTTCAAAGCTGCAGTTTCTGGTACTTTTCCTTTCTCATGCTGTTTCCTTCTACCAAAAATTGCCATCATCTCCACCCCCCTTCAAGCAGGTGCATGTTACTCCTGTAGTGCTCAGAGCCTCCACTTCACCAGGCTAAAGAAGCCCAGGACTTTCAGCCTCTCTACACAGGCTCCTAACTCCATCCTGGCACATCTCTGCAGCCTCTCCACTTCCTCCACCTTCCTCCAGACAATGGAGCAGTGTCACCAGTCATCCCCCAGACACCCAGAATCCAGCTGTGGCCACCCCAGTGCTGAGTCAAGGGGGTTGAGAAGTCCCTTGGCTGGGTCACACAGCACCCAGTGCAGGCCCATATGCGCAGCCCCGTCTGCAGTTGGCCTCAGACACGGGGAGCGGGGACCACTGGCTCTGACGGCATCTCTCGCAACGCCCGGGCCCTTCTCCTGGGGGTCACTGTGCAGCTGGTCACCTCCCAGCCTGCCCTCATCTTGGGGGTGACTCTGCCCCCACCAATGGACTCACCACTTCTACTGGACAAACTTCACGAGGTTTCTAGTGCCCACTCCCAGAGTTTCTCATGTTTCCCCAGGAGGGAAACATCATTGGAGCAGCTTTTCATGTGTGCATGCAGATGGCTAAGCGTGATCCGTGGTGACTCTGATAAGGTCCTGCCTTATCAGAGGTGAAAATCATCTCCAGGAGAGCATTCCAAGTGTGTTGGGTCGCAGGAATCACCTTCCATCTTCCCTTCAACAGAGGCCTTCTAGCAGAGTTCTTTATCATCCAAGATCTCTGTGATTGCCAGGGATACAAAGTGTGTCCCTTTCTCCAGCTGCCTTACAGGACAACCCATTATCTTCCAAAACTTCCTCAGAGATCGTGACTAGAGGATCATGGTACTTGGAGGAGTTAGTGATCCATGGGACAGGAGACCTGGAGCCAGGCCTGTGCTGTGTTCCATGCACAGCTTGACCCTTCAGGCTGTGTTGTGCCGAGCATGTCCGTGGGTTGCAGAATGAACCTGATTGTATCAGGGAAGTCTCCAGGAAGCTCCAAGGTGGTACCACTGATGAGACCAACTGCATGTCCTGACCTCTTCTCTGAAACTGCCACCACAAAGTCCCATGAGAACAGCCTCTTTTGGGGGCATTAGAAATGATGACAAGAACATTTTTCCTTCCTTCAGAAAACCCTGCAGGTGATCACAGGAGAAACTGCAAGAATGCTTCTAGAGATGATATCTGCAAGACTTACTACAGGAGCTGACCAGACAGAAAGAACCTCACCATGATCTCCAAAGTCATGTGCCTGCTGCAGCCTTTCCACTTCTCAGAGGAACACAACAAGCCTTGTCACTGCTACTGTCCCATGATGCACTCAGGTGGCATGATGTGACAACCCATGTCCAAGGCCTCTGTCTGGATGGGCCTGACAGGTCCTTAAGCAAAGAGATTCCCACAATTCACTTGCCAATGAGAAGACTTCTGCTGGCCTGTCAGAACTACAGGCAGGTGTCAGCCCAAAAGCACCCAGCCATGAATCAAGGGTTGACCTATCAGGTCCTGCAGAAAGAAGGGACCTCACAGTGCCTTTCGCATATGCTTCCCCATGAGATCCTGAGGCACAGGTGACCTCACGACACCATTCCCACCCATCTCCTCTCCATGGGCTGTGAGCTGATCAGATAGACGTTGGAGTTGCCAGTGTCCTCACTCTCCCTTTCATAACCATGGCCCTTCTACTGGCCCAGGTGCTTCTCAGATAGAACTGATGTCATAACGACAGCCCAACCCAGCTGCCTTCTTGTGGCCTCTCAACTGACCAGACAGAAGTAACTTCATCATTATCTTTTCAACCATGTGCCTGTTGCTGGTCTTTCAGCTTCTCCTGTAGACACAACCAAGCCATGCACCTGCTGCTGTCTCATCAAGAACTAAGGTGGCAGGAAAATTACAACCCATGCCAAGGCCTCTTCATGGCTTGGCCTGCCAGGTACCTAGGGAAATGGATGCCTGTGGTTCACTTGGAACCACATGCCTTCTGCTGGCCTCCTAGGGGCACCTGTAGAGTGGGGTCTGAAAGTACATATCACAGCAATGAATCAAGGGCTGACCTATCAGCTGCTGCAGAATTTCCCACCCATGGTCCTTTTTCCAGCTTATCAAATCCAGCGAGATATGTGAGCTCACAGACACTGTCCCAGCCTTGTGCCTCCTGCCTTTCTTGAGATCCTGAGGTACACCTGACCACAGGAGGGCATTCCCACCAATCTTCTCCCTCTGTCCTGTGAGCTGATCAGAAACAGGTCACCTCACATTCCTCTACAACACCATGTGACTGCTCTGGGAACTCACACACCCTGCTCTGTCCAAAGGACAAGGCAGAGTAAGTCAATGTTGGGAGGGGTTGAGTGTGAGGAGTTTAGAGCCCAAGAAGGAGGCTTTGGAGATGAAGTGTCCAGGTGAGAGCTGGGGATTTGAGCTGCCTTTCGGGGTTGGGGATGAGGGTTTGGTGTTGTGCTGAGGGTGCTGCTGAGGGCTCAGGCTGGGGGCCAGCTTGGTGGCTCAGGCTTGGTGTGGGGCTGGGCTGAGGGCCAGCATGAAGGCCAAGGTGTGAAGGGCAGGGCTTTGGGCTGGGGCCAAGGGGAGCCCTGGGCTGAGAGTCAGGCTGCCTTTCCCACACAGGTGGGACACACAGAAGTCCCTCAGAAGTAGTCTGGCTCAGTCCATGACTTTGTATTTCAAGGAGCAGCTGGTGAGGATGGAGAGACACCTGCCCAGGCTGGGACACACTGGAGTGGGAAGAAGGTTGGGAAGAACTTTGGGTGTCTGTAGTCTGCAGGGCAACAGGCAGAGGTGTGGGACAGTGTAGGATGGGCCGTGGTGCAGATGTCCAAGAGCTGTGACAAGTGCAGGAAACCAATCATATGTATTTTCCTAGAAGTCGGGAAAAGTGTGAGATGGTGCATGATGTGAATCACCTGGAGCTGCTCAGCAGGTTGACAGCATTGTAAACAGAACTTGGTTCATCTAGGTTCCAATCTTTAATTTGCACAGTAGATGCCAGTAGAACTGTGACAAGAAGCAAGTTCATGTTCTTCCACTAAGAGAAAATTTAAATCCGTAGACTATTTTGATTCGCTGCTAGTGCCACAGTTTTGCTGATGTGTAGCACATTTGAACTCTTGTACTGCTCACCTCTGACTTTACTGTGTCTTGGAAGAGGGTTTTGTTGATCAAGCGATCTTCCATTTGTTGACATGTTCAGATCTCCTTTCACTGACCAGACTCCAGCCATAGGTATAGTCACAACAGCCAGGATTCAGTCCTTGAGGAAACGAGGATCCAGGATGACATGTGCTCGTTTCTTCCCTTCAACTTTTAGATAAAATGGATTATTTCCCACTGACACTTATAATGTGAAACACTTGGAACAAATGAACCAAAAGTAAAAGGTTACTTATTTTACATTACCTGCACTTGTCTAAGAAGTGTTTCCCAGAGAGCTTTGCTAATTCAGCCCTCTCTGTCTTAAGAGATCCCTAGTGAAAGGACAGTTACTTGGAACTGGCCTGTGTTGCACCCTTTGCAGTGATTGCAAAAGACTCCCGAGACCATATAATTAGAGATTTTATTTTCTGAAAGCAGGATGGGAATGTTCCCATGTAGAACCAAATAGTGTAGAACATGTTTTAGTCGCACAATTAAAGTATACTAGCCTTCTTCTTTGCCCTTTTCTTCTGAAACAGCCTAAGTTTAGTTTGTTGAATTTCCTATACAGTGAGCTAACAAGCTAAGGATACAATTGCTTACTTTTAATACAGAAGAGTAATTTTTCTCAGAATGACTGATTAAGAGATGTGTTTTAACGAGGCTGAATCAATCTGCTATGCTCTTAAATTGCTGCTGTACTTTGCAGCTCTTCCAGAGAAACACTTTTTTTAAGGTTCAGGTGGACAAAATAAAAGCTGCAGCTTCAGAGTTTGAAGTTACAGTCATTCTCTTAATCTTTCTCTGTAGTCTGTATTTTTACTGCCTTTTGTTGACTTTTGTAATTCTAACGTGGAAATGTTGTCGCAAATATGATTTTTAAAATTACAGACAGTTGCCGAAAGTTTGTATATAACAGGAATACATGCTTATTTTTGTGCAGTGAAAAATAAATTATGGGTTTGTCTTCTTAAATCAGTGGGTGATTCAGACTAGGAATTTATTAAGTCACAGACATTTGTATGCTTAATTGTTAATTATATCACTTTAATGCATTTCCATGCAATGAAAGCTTTCCCTTCACTGTATTTTTTCTTTTCAGTGCTTTTGTTCAGTGCTGGGTTTGGAAGTCCTTTGTACAGTATTGTTTCCTTTCTTCTTTTGCATTGAAGTATTTGAGAAAAAGCCTGCTACTCTTTACCAGTAGGATAAATGTTTAATTTTATTCAGTATCTTATTGCCTCTCTCCTTTTATATGGTTTTGATTCGATTTTAATGAATAAAAGCTGCAAGAAAGTTACAGGAAATACCATCCCTCGTTTGCAGATCTAGATTGTCAATAATCTTCAGCAGTCTTACTTGTAGATTGTGCCATCCTTTCTGGGACAAGTTCCAGATTGTACCAATGAATGTTAAGTCTTTAAGTTATTGTTCTTTAAATAAAAAGAATGACATAGTGAATTATAATTCAAAAAGCACTACAGGCAGAGGTGCCCATTTGAAGCCACTTTTTCAAATGAATTGACATTCATTTTCTGTATTAACTAAATGCTCTAGTTCCTGATGTGTAAATAGGGTAAATTATTTCAACAGAAATGGTAACAAAGAAAGCTATGATAGAATTGCACTACTGCTAGATTTCTTAAAAGCTGGTATTGTACGTGTAAATTGCATGTTTCAGAAGGTTCATGGGCAATCTCTTAAAATGAATAGAGTGAGATATTTAGTAGCAATCTGTACTAATAGTTTCAAGAGCTGCTTGTTTGTTTGTGAATTCACACAAAGCCATGAATGCTGCTTAAGTCTCATCATTGGTTGTCACTTAACATAGGAGTTTACATCTTCATAGTGCTGTATAAACATAAGCTAATTACAGCTTCCAAAGTATTGATTAAATTGTGGTGGAGGAGCTGGAATGAGTTTTCTTAAATACAGTATTGCTTGTCAGTGGATGATACTGATGTTAAAGCACATTAGCTGAGTTTATTGAAGCTATGAATGCATTACACTTATTTTCAAAACTGAAGAAAATACATATTTTTATCCTTTGCCTATTTGCCGGGGACTTGGCACTGGAGATACTTTATTACCATAATGGTTTTCCAAACAGTTCCTCGAGGCAATTACATAAAGCAGAAGGTGCCTTGTTTTTGAAGTCTCTGTTGTGACAATTTACATTGTAATTCAGAATATTTAAAAATGTAATGTGTTTATTATGTTTATTCTAATCAGAACATGTGATCTCTATATTGGTTCTAGTTTTCAAATATATTCAGAGGTCATTAAAAAAAAAAACATATATATTTTAGTATTAGCTATGAAATGAAAACTTTAGAAGAATTGGAGGATTCAGACCTGGTATATTTTTCTTTTCAAAATTGTTTGCTTATAATTTTGGCCAGAAGAGTCACTCAGTCCTCTACATACTGAGTTTAAAGTGGCAAAGCTTGTAGTACACTAGAAATGTGAAATAATCATGTATATAGCTCTACGATTATTATTTTTTTCTTCTGTCTCTGAAATCAGATTTTATTTGCTTCAGAGCACCCTGTAAAGGTTTCTCAGGTTTTTATATGCTTTCCTAAAGAGTAGTGAGACGGTGCATAATGAAGTGTGGGAGCAGATAACTCTGCCATGTCTTTGCTTTGTCCCCCCGAGCACATTTGCAAATTAAGATTGGCATGAAGAATACTCAAAAATATAAGTAAATCACAAAATATTACTTTGTTTTATAGGTCAAATGCAAATTCTTTAGTATTTTGAAAATATGTACTGTAAATTTATTTTTTTAATTTCATGTATTCTTAATGACAGATTTTATATTAATCTTAAATGCAGCATATATCTTTGATTTCTATAGTGAATATTCTAAATGCTATATAAAATTTAATTGCGTTTGTAATTAGAATATATCTGAATATTCTAATAATAATGAAACTGTAGGATTAGCATTTCCATGTTAGAGCACCTTTTATGTTGTGGTGGCTGAGGTATATAGAGGGAGCCATAGATCATGCAGTGGTTTGGTTTTAATAGTGCCTTTTGTGCTGCTTTTCATGTCCAATTTGACATGTTTCTGAAAAAACAAAGGTGAGCTTAGTTGAAATTCACATAGAGCTGTTCTGAAAGAGCACGCTAAAAATGGTCTAGCTAGTTGTCAGATTTGGAAATCAGGTGAGGAGGGGTCATGTTTAGAATTCAGTCTTTAGCAACTTGTAGATGATGCCAAATAGAGAGCATCTGTAAATACTGAGGAAAGAATTAGAATGCAAAATAATTATCTGAAATTCATATGATTAAGTAGAAAATACTTCACTGAACAATAACTTTTTAGACTGTGTTACTGTAAAAGAAAGCTCGAGTGGGCCACTGGCAAGTGTGAGATAGTGACAATTCTGTGTCTTTTGCTTTCTTCTTAGAGTAGTTCTGCTCTGGGATGTATTCACTCCTTCACTTTATCACACGAACCAGAGTAAAACATTATTTTCTGCATAAGTGGAGCATTCTCAGTAACTCAACCACTGTATAAATAAAGTAACATGTTATTTAAGAGTGCCAAAAAGATGGTAGTTCAAGAAACATGACGGCTGACAAAACAGGAGGATGGGTGGGGCAGCTCTTCTGCAAAAGAGAATACTGAAGGGATTGGTAAGTCTTATACCAAATGTATGTAAAGTGAAAAGCGGCTAGGTGTTTGTTCCCCATAAAATTTATTTTTGCTGAATTGTGAAATAAGTTGCTGAATTTGGAACAATAATGTTGATGGAAAATACTTTTGGAAATTTTTTGGATGGAAGATTTAAGTAGCCATATTTATTGTTTTCTAAATTTTTTAGCTACAAAATCAACCTACTTGGGATTCTGTCATTTTCTGGTTCAATCTCAGACAGGCACTGTAGAGGCTGTTCCTTTCAGAGGGATCATTCTCTTCAGCATGCACACTAGTGAAGCACTGGATTTTGAAGGGCCTTCTGGAGTTACTTTGTTAAGTTGTGCTGCCTTTCAGTCTTTCTAGCTGTGTAACTTCTCTTCCATTCTTTGCCCCTGCCCTTAGACACTCCTAACAGCAGGAGTCAAAGGCTTCCTAAATACTAATAAATTAAACCTGGGAGTGTTCCTAGGAATTGATGCTTTATAATTTGTACTCCTAGAGAGGTCCCTGGCAGGCTCTGGGTGTGTATTGTGTAACAATTCCTCAGCATTATCAGAATGCTCCAGGCACTATGAGTGGTTCGGAGGTTATGAAAACTTACTGATATAGATGTAAGCTGTTCCCTGCCAGCTGGCTTCAAGTGAATGGGAATTTTTCTGGGCACAGTTTCATTTCCTAATAGAGATGTAACCTGGGATTCTTTCATTTCTCCACCTGTGCTGGCCTTGAACAATGTTGCATAGCATACTACAAGATATTTTGGAAATAAATGACAGAGACCCAAATTAACATCTCTGTAATCTTAAAAGAGAAGAAGGAGGTGGAATTTTCATCCACTTTCTATTTGAGTTATTTGGTGGAGATTCAGTCCTGTTTTTATCCCTGGTGGTCAATTCCATCTTAGGTGTTTATTTTCTGTGGCCTTTCTATGAAAGTGTCCTTCACCAGAAGGTGGATGCTTTAGATTGTCATGGCTAATTTTATTTGGAGGGAACGGGTCTTCATGGCTTTTGTTTCCTTATAATGACAGAGCATCTGAGCTAGAATTTAATCCTACAATAAAAGTTAAAAAACTTTATTTACAAATTCAGGTAACAACATTAGTTATAATTCTGATGCTTCATGTAGCAGTTCAGCATCTGCCTGCCACTAAGATGTGTTTTTCCACATCTGAATTTGGCCTCAAGGGAAATGTGTTAAGTTTGCTAAGGGCAAGACCATTTCTTCTACAAGGCTTCTCAATAGCAGGAAGTTTCCACAATGGTTGGCTCTAGTTGTTGTCACCTCGTTACAGAAAGTAGCTGGCCACACATATTTGGTGACTCAGCTCTTACAGGGCAGTAAAACATCCAGTGGCTAAAAATATCAAGTTAGCATCTTGAGTCTTTTGGATTGTGTATATTTGAGAGGAAATTTGTATAAGACTTCCGTGGTCAACTTCTAGGAACTTTTCTTGATAACTTCTCTCTGCCACATTTCTACTGTAGACCAAAATAACTTTGGAAAATACTCACCTGGCATCTGTCAGTTATTACATTGCTGATAATATTACAAGATGTTCTCTGTTGTGCATGGGGTGTATGTTTCTGTATACCTTCTCCATTCTCCACATATTTAATGGTTCTAGTGCTTTCTTAAACAGTCTAGGAGTTTGAGAATCAAGGTAACCAGAGTGTCTGAGGAATAATTTTTGGCTCAGATATTAAAAACTGTTACATGCAGTAATGTCAGTTCTCTTCTTTATATCAGCAGACAGTGTGGTGGAAGAAACTTTTCCAGTATTTGATTTGACTTGATTAATTAGGCTTTAAATTCGTTTCTCTGTGATGTGCCAACCTAGGGTTGAGAGCTGTACAAATTAGGTCAGTTTATGGATGATGCTGAGGATATGGGACAATATCCTCTAACTTGTCCTTTAGAAAGGGAAGTTTCCTGGGGTCAACTTGATGTTGTCAGTTCTTCTGCTCCAGAATTTTGCTGATTATATTTCTCTTTGCCTGATCAGGAGCTTTGATCTGGGGTTTGGTCTGGTCTTACTTTCTGCCTAGAATCATCTGTAAGGTATGACAAGATGCAGCAATAGTTACCTTGTTAGACAAGGCAGTTATTTAAAGATTGTCCAAAAAGCACCAGAATCCTACATTTATTTCCAGATACTCTTAAATCACAAATAGATAATTACTAAGTAAGATGGGAATTGTACCAATTTACAGTTTCAAAAGGGTTTATTTGCGGTACAGTGTTCAAGGTCAGGACTTCCTCAGCACAGTTAAAGATAAATGTTTTTCAGTACAGCGTGGCCAGCAGGTCAAGGGAGATTATTCTCCCCACTCTACTGCTCTCTCCTGAGACTGCCTTTGGAGTACTGTGTATAACTCTGGGGCCCCCAACATAAGAAGCACATGGACCTGTTGGAGCGAGTCCAGAGGAGGGCTGCCAAGATGATCAGAGGGCTGGAGCACCTCTCATATGAAGACAGGCTGAGAGAGTTGGAATTGTTCAGCATAAAGAAGAGGTCTCCGGGGAGACCTTATAGTGGCCTTCCAGTAGCTAAAGAAGTCCTACAGGAAAGATGGAGAGGCACCGTTTACATAGGCATGTAGTAATAGGACAAGAGGTAATAATGCCTTTAAACGGAAAGGAGGTAGAGTTAGGTTAGGTGTGTGGAAGAAGCTCTTCACGTTGAGGGTAGTAAGGCACTGGAGCTGGTTGCCCAGAGAAGTTGTGGATGCCCCATACCTGGATGTGTTCAAGGCCAGGTTGGGTGGGCTTTGAACAACCTGATCTAGTGAAAAGTGTCCCTGCCTGTGGCAGGGGGGGTTAGAACTAGATGGTCTTCAAGGTCCTTTCCAACCCAAACCATTATATGATACAGCTTTGGCATTTTCGTGGCACCAGTATGGTCTTCAAATTTGACTTGAGGGATGTACTGACCTGTTCAAAATGAGCATATAGTTGTGTGACTCAGTTATCTTGTGATTTTATATTTCATTGTTTTTGCTGATAACTAAATTACTTGGGTATACGTTTTGTAGTTGGTTATATCTGTGTTTGGAGAATGAACAGAAATTCCTACTTCCATCATTTCTCTCTTTGAGTGAGCAGAGATGGCGCAGTTCAGGCCTCTGATAGGATCCTTCACCTTTCTTCTGTGGGGTATAATACAAATTCTGCCCATATGAGGATTCACAAAAATCTGCTTAAATTGGTCTTTTTGTATTTTGAGATTTGAGCATAAAGTGTGTTTTTTCAAGGCAATAGTAAAAATTAAAATACTTGATCTTGGTAAAGTTTTATATAAAGGAGTTTGAAAATCTCCATGTACTATTTATTGGACTGATGTTGTACTACATTTACATATGTTTCGGAGTTTTCAGATGAGAAGTCAAAGGTCAAATGCATGTAGTGGGAAATTCTTCCAATTTTCCCAGACAACTATGAATAAAACTGGTAGTGGAGGATCATGTTGTTACTGTCCATGTTGTTTCTCCACTTAAAGACAAAGGGAGGTACTCAAATTAGCACTGTTTTGGGAGTGATGTAAGATCCTTGGTGTTTAATATTGTACCAGTCAGCCACTGATTTACAGCAGGAGTTGAGGGGGCTTTGCCCCATTCACTGATACAGTTTCGTGTAGCCTGCGTGTTCCAGGTCATGCACTGCAAGAGGGGGCCAACCAGTGGCTGCGCAGCCTTCCCATCCAGCTCGTAACTGCATCTGGAATTCTAAGCTAACCTCACTAGACACTGCAAAAACATGACAGAAGGGTCTTGGAGTTGGTAATACAGGTAATATAGTAGTTATGTTCAGTACTGCCTTGTTTCTGCATGTAAAGTTCACTATTAGGCTTCCTATTTTTTTTTCTTCTTACACGTTGAAGGGTGCAAAAGTTTATTTTACTGCTTTGACAGCAACAAGCGTTGGTGGAAGTGTATTCTGAGTTGGGCTTTTGCTAGTCTGATATTTCAAAGGATGCTGACAAACATGAATGTCTTTAAAGAATTAATTATTTAACAGGAATGTTTCATCAAACTTTGCATCTAGATAATTGAAGAGGTCTGTTTCACAAAATTCTGTGGATAATGTTAAAGTCTATCTGCTCTTTTCACGAAGTATGTTACAAAGCATACTTTCTAATCACTGGTATGCTAAAAAAGTGTACTTCGGTTGCAGTTTTAGCTTTGTTCAAATATTGGATTGGATTTTTTAAGAAAAAAATGTTAAAGCTGGATTGTATTAAATCTTTCTAATAAGCAAGTCTCTCTTCCACCTAATTTGTGCTTTTGTTGCAGCTAACAAATAATTTGTTGTATGGGTTTTTCTGTACACCATTGACAGAATATATAAGCTCGTCATCCTAGTGAGCTGGAAGTGCTACACTCAAATGAAGTGTTCCTTTCTGGTTTTGTATATCCTCACCTGCTCCTCACTGTAAATCATTGAGATGTCAAGAGTAGTGATTAATTAAGCTGCACGTGCAAGTGCTTTTTTTCACCTGTCAAGTAGGAAGAAAACTTACTATAGTGAATTGTGTGATGCTGTTTAATTCATTTCTTTCTATTCCAAGCTCCGAGGCTTGCTGAAATATTTTACAGTCTAATTTTCATTAACATTTCTGTATTGATAATATGGGTGTGATTTGGGAGCTATGACTATCCCAAATTATACTACAGGAAGGAATGTATTTAAGGCTCTGGGAACATAAATAATCATGGTCTCAAGGCTGCGTGTGTTTTCATCTCACACTAGTCAAATAGCTTTAAACTGGCTTCTTACTGAAATAAACCAATTAATAGTACATAACTACCTATCAATTTCTTATTTATGTGTATGTATTGTAATATATATGTAATTTTATTGGAATTTGAAAAGCTTGGAAGTTTTTCACACTCCTTGGGGCAAACAATGAAATTAAATTGTATAGTGATCTTAATCTGTTATTAAAAGGTCCTGGAAAGGAAGATTACAAGGTAGATTCAGGTTTTGAATCAGTTTTGCCATTGGTTTAGCAGCGGGTGGGCAGGCAGATGCCTGCTCAGAGTAGAACCTATTGCCATTTTTCACCATTGATAGAGTAGCCTTTCAGAGTCAATGAGCTCTGTCAATGTGAGCTTGTCAAGGCTACAACTTCATAGACCTGAGAGGCGGTTTGAGAGGTCAGCCCTTTTCAGGTTTGCTGTGATGCAAATGAACTTTAATGCTTAAACAACTATTGGAATTTTTATGTCTGCTCCTTGTTCTTTTTTCTTCACAAAGTCATTGACGAGACATTCAGTGCTTTTTAAATTGGAAGTTGCATTGTGCTAAAGACCTAGTACAGATTTACGGAGGGCTGAAAGCAGTTAGATCATGTTCTTTTCATGGTGCGATTAGAATCAAATCGATTTCCCTACAGCCTTCAGCATTCAGATGGCAATTTTAACAAAGCTTGGGGGCTAGACAAGGGACAAAACGACTGAACTGAATGTTAATTACACTCTGCAGCCTTATTTTCTTTTGATTTGGAGCTGACTGGCAACTAAATTAACAAAAGTGTGACCATAACTGCTGCCCTATTTTCATTTAAAAGGAGAGCAGACTCTAAAAGGCTATCTTTACAAAGAAACAAGTGAGGTCTACTGATTATTGTTAAAGGGCACTATCTTTAAAAACATAATAATAACAATAACTCCAAAAATACTCAGTTCCCAACTGATGTGATAAGTTAGTCACTGGCACATCCACCTTCTGATAATTCCTTGACTTGTGCTTTTAAAAATAAAACATAATAAAAATTCCGTGTAATGATTACACCTAGATAGCAATGATCTAATTTTTAACCATGTGACCACAGTACATGCTTAGATGCATTTCCCTACAACCACTTCAGTATTAACTGGAGGGAAAGTGATGTTTGAAAACCAAGGTGTTACTATTTGGTTGGAAATGAATAATTTGTTTTCTAATTTTTGTTTTACTGGGTCACTCTTGTTTCTCATGACAGCAGTTAGTTTGATTTGTTAAGGTTCATTTACAGTACTTGTATTTTGTGTAATAACAGCAAGTTGCTTTCTCATCCTTTCCCCTCACCCCTCTCTGCCTTGTAAGGAAGCTGCAGCTGCACTAAGTTGTATTTGATCCTTGTCATTGCTCCGTCTTTTTGCACCTGCAGCTCTGTTGGTCTCATCTTAACACCTGGCATCATGAATTATCCTCTTTTTATTCATAGTCAGTAGCAAAACCCATTTAGAGCTAAGCAGTATATATTCTGGCAGTCAAATGACCATAAATGTCAGAATGTATTTCTCAAATGTAAATATAACTGAATAATTACATCCAAAATGCTGTGAACCTTTACAGCACTGAATGTCCTTTAATACTAGTATGCATAATCTTAAAGCTGTGCAGGACAGCTTTTAGGATTCTCTGTCTGAAGTGTCAAGTGTGTGGACAACATAGGCAGGAAAGCTTTGCTTTAGAATCCTAAATACTGGGTTTACTCTTCGTGCAAATCACAAATTTAGTAATAGTCATTTGTATGGTTTACTGTAACTTTCTGCATTTAGTTTTCAGTCTCTAAAAATCTGGATATAAAGTAACAAAAATGTCTTTTTGTTTAAAGTATTGCATAATTGTACTTGACCTATAGCATTGCAATATAGTTCGCAAAATTTGTCAGTTCAGATGCTGACCTCCTTAGAAGTAGGGCCGTTAGACTACTGATACTTTCCTGCTTTTATACTTAATCACTTGTGGCTTAAAAGTTGTAACTGCCATAAGAACCAGAAAGCATATATATGAAGAGTTTTTTTTCAAAAGTGGTTGAAGATAGTTGTTTGGATGTCATAAAAAGTTGTTTCTGTTCTAGTTACTACTTAATACCAGAGAAGTTTTGATAGCACTACAGACCACCCTGTACTCAGTCACTGTCCTGTACCTCTCCCCTTTTCACACAAAAGCAGCTGCAAAACAAAGTTTTTCTAAAACCAGTCAAGAGTAAAATTCTTTCTCATTTGTCTTCCAGACACGAAGATCGATTGAGAAGTTATTAGAATGGGAAAACAATAGGTTATACCACAAGGTGAGTGCCGCAGGGAGCAGCTTCGTACTGTTGGAGTTTGAATTGCACAGTATGGAAACAGATGCTTTTGTTGAACGAAAAATATGAAAGGTGGACAAATGGGCTAGTCTGTGTGCTGCAATAAAATACAGCTCATTTTTCTTCTTTTTCTTTCCTCCTTGTCTAGCTGTGCTTGCATTGGAGACTAAGCAAAAGGAAATGTGAAACGAATAACATGATGGAATATGTAAGTTAAAGGGCTGTTTTGTGAGTTTCTCTATTAAATGATCATTTATTTTGCTTCTGATCTTATTCTTTTCATGATTATTAATCAGTAAAGGTGTCAGGAGCTTAATCGCCTGAGTGCAAGGATTTTCTACGGTTCACAGATGCATGGTTTCATGTGCAGAACTGATTTATAAAGTTATGAATGACTTGAAAACAAGGCTTCACTGTGTTCTGAAAAATAATAAATTAATTGCCAAGATAAAATAGCTTGAACATGTGCTGATGGAGTGTGAAATTTTAGATGCTGTATAAAGAATAACCACAACTTTGGTTACGCAGCAAGTCAGATATGGCTGTTTTATATAATGCTAATCAAGTCTAAAAGTATGGAAGAAGACCTTTCAACTAAGCTGTTGGAGCTTAAGAAACCTTTAGCCTTTTTAGATTTTAGCTGCCCCTTACCTCAACTGTCTTGAAAGTATCTTTATCTCCAGTCGGTGCCACTAAAGTATTTTTAAGTCCATCTCTGGAGTTCTAACTTATTTAGATCTTTGGCTGAGACTCCGTAAGCCCTTCTTGGAAGTATACAGTAAGAAATTATATGCAGTTTAAAAGGAATGGTGTCCAGTGTGGACAACCTTCTTACTCTTTTGGTGCTGTTTTTATTTCTATTTCTAAAATATTTTAGAGGTACATAGAATAGGATTAAATTAAGCTGCCAAAATGTAAGAAACATTACAATTTGTGTATTTTATTTTTTAATGCTTTAGGAAGTAGGCAATAAGAAGGGTTAACTTTTTGAAAATAAAGATTAGCCTTAGAACTAATACAGTACATATTCCCCAAACTCATCTGTAATCTTTCCTTAAATGGTACTTTGTCTGTTCCTTGAAACAACAAAGCTATCATGCATATGAAAAATTCAGAAGTTATTAAATAGTTGAAAATGATGTTAAAAGAATTTTTCTTTTAACCTTCCTCTTTTTCCTGTTTCTACATTAGATCTTTTTTGTAGCCTGAAACAAGATCTTTAAAATGCATTTCTTACAGAATGGCATTATGCAGTTCATGGAATAAGTAGACTTTTTGTAACATCTGTTCTACACATTTATTTGGTTTAGATGTATGAGATGTGATTGAAAATGGAATAAGGCAAATTTCAGAAAGTGGATTTGAGCTTTATCTAAATGGAGTTTCTATTTCACTGAAAACTTTGTTTTTCTACAAGAATATGTTGTCCCATCCAATCTTTTTCAGATTAAATTGAAGAAAAAAAACAGAGTGGTAGTATTTGAAGACTATGGGCCAGCAACATTTGCAGATGGACATTCGTTCTGTTAAATACAATTTAAAATTAGTTGACCTGTTTATGTTACCAATATATAAGCATGGGCATATAGTTTTGCAGGATAAATATCAACTATTTTATTTTCAAGTTGTGAAATGTCTGGTATATTATCTCTGGATATATTTACTGAGAAAATGTTTACAAAACTTCTCTGTACCGTTTTCTTAATTTTAGTGAACTGATTTACTGGTCTTTTAAGAACTTAATGTTGTGTTCATGATTTAATTTTAAATAATAAACACCCTCAATTTTTTCAAAACAGGTGATTTAAATTAGACTCTTGTGCCTAAACTTGGCACTTTGCCAATCTACTGTTATGGCTGCTAAATTAAATAGGTAATTAAATAAATTAAAGGCAAGGTAGTCTTATACCTTTGGCATAAACACAGTGTTCCCTCTTTACTTCTTAATCCCTTTTTGAAACATTCCTGAATATCAGAAGCCCTAGTATCTTTGAAGCATACAGTGGTTGGCACAGTCAGTGATCAGTGGATATTGAGCAGTTTGCATCACTTGTGAAAATAGGCAGTTCTGAGTATCTCTCAAAATAAACTTACCTGATACTGATATTCTTTCAAAAATATTTGCCTAAGAAATAAAGCCAGAAACTTGATTCTGTTCTGATGTTCAGTGTGCTGTGAGAAAGTGCTTACTCTCTAAGCAGCCAAGTCTTGTTCTCTTTCACAATGAAAAACATTTAGAAATACTTTTTAAACTACTTAGAAAGGCAAGCTCCCCATAAAAGTAAAATCCTTCGTTACGTTACCAGATGCATTTGTTGATGAATACAGCCGTACTGCTGTATTATGACTGTCTCCCTGAAGAAAGAAAATGTACAAGTGAACGTTTTCTTTAAGCTTTCTATTTAAAGTAGGACAAATACTTGGATTGTGTTCCAGAGCGTACCCTACCATGTGCACATACCTCAGAAATACAGTTTAAATTTGAATCAGGACCATAAGGGTAATCATGAAAAAGCATTAGTAAAGTTTCTTGTTAACTACTTGCAGATTTATTAGATATGGGAACTTTGCAAAGGTTGATGCACTTTTCTATACAAGTTTTGAACTATAAATATGATTTAGAATCCTATATCAAGTGGAAACAATTTTGAAATAAAAGGATTTGCATGTGTAATTGAAAATAACTTTGCATACACTGTGCCTTTTAAAAAATGAATACATTTTTCATAATTTTTTCCCAATAAAATAAATGAGTTATGTTAAAGAATAATTCTGTAGTAGCATGTTTCAGTTTGTATAGATGTGTTGGGTATTGGCAAGCAAACTTTTACAATTTAATTTGATTCTATAAGAGTTTTGATTTTTGTACTTCAAAACAATTACATCAAACATGACTTTTCTAATAGTCTCCTACCTAAGGAAAGCACTGTGACCTTTGATAGTCGTCACGACTTGATGTACTTTTAAAAAAAAAAAAAAAAAAAAGACATGTGAGAATTATTGTGATGGATAAATAATGGGATTGCTGCCATCTTTCATTTAATATATATTTGTTTTCTTTTTATACAGGTCATCCTTATAGAATTTTTACCAAAGACACCGATTTTTCGACCAGATTAGCATTTGATTTATTTATAGAGACTTATTCAAGTATGTTGTCTTTCCAATGGTGCCTTGCTTGGTGCTCTCCTGGTGGTGACATAGCATTGGTTCTACAGAATCTTGTGGTGTTTTTGTTCCTTTTGTTTGTTGTTTGGTTGTTTTTTTGTTTGTTTTGTTTTTGTGTTTTTTTTTTTTATAAAGGCATGTTCTAAGTGCATTTGGTCAAACTCTGCAAAGTAATTTCACACAAATGTTAATTACTACTTAAGTTATTGTTACTTTTACTACTTCTGTTAATGTATCTTGATTTTTCAAAGAGTCTTTTATATGTGTGCGCGCGTGTGTACGTACATATATTACTATAAATACACAGCTGAAAATGTTATACAAGTGAGCAGGTATTTTTTTATCCCAAAATGACACAACTGATTGACTGTGCATTGTGTAAGTCCTTTTAATCATTCATTTACATGCTGAAGTACCTTCTAAGATCTTACTAAACTTTTGTCAGTGACTAGTCAATTGTAAATACTTTTATTTCTTTTTGGGATGTTGGCTAGCCTCCTCCAAGAAAAGGAGGAGATAAAGTTATTCTTGAAACTGTGCTTTTTGGAACCCGATGTCATTGCAGTCGTAAAAATCTCTGTGCTTTTCATGAAGAAGTCCTATCAGCTGGTTCTGGAAAAGTTCTAATTTAAAGGCTAAGAAAACCCTGACAAAATAGTTACTCTACTCAGACTAGAAGAATTGCTGGGAGAGTTGCATGCTTCTGGTTAGTAGAACTCAAGATCACAGAAAGGTCTTAGTATTGTGGTTTATAAGGTAGCTGTTTTAATTTAGGCTAATGCTCTGTATGAGCTTTATTCCTACTGTTTACCAGACCCTGTACACAAGAAGGACTTGTTTTACTCAGACTTACTGTCCAAGAGGACCTTTCAGGGTTTTGAGTTTTTAATTTTGTTTTAAAGCCACATAAGCAGAAAAAGGTTGTTGACAAAATCTTGAACAGTACAGTTCCAGATGAAAATGCAGTTGCTGTGTATTAAAAAATGATCAAAGCAAGGTACACTGGGTAGCAGTGTAAGTTTAAATGTGTTAGCTAATTATTTATTACACCCTTGCTTCTGCTCATTTTGGTTTACAAAGCTTATTTTCTGCACAAGACTTTTTTTAACTGGATATATATGTTTGGGTCAGGCCAGTTGTATTTTTGTTTCTTCTACTTGTATCTTGGTTGTACATATCTTCACACATAGGTTTTGTGGGTTTTTTTTTTAATTGCAGCTCAATCATATTTTTAAATTTGCTTTGGGTATCTAAAATTACTGTACATGAACATTAGTGTAAGTTAAGAATGTTCCTTGTACAGTTGTAGTAGCAAGCAATAATGTGAATATATGAAAAACCAGATATACTCTGCTTAATATTTGTATGAATGAAAAGTTGATACCACTAAAAGAATGATATTCTCTTTTTATTCTTTTAAATACAAGTTTTATTTCAAGGTAATATATTGCAAGTACCTTGATGCTGTGAACTATTTTTGTATGTCTTCAAAATATTTATTCTCTGTAAAATATTCCCTAGTGAGTATTATATTCCTAAATTGTTGATAGGGGGAGTGGTCTAGAAAGTTTTAAGTTTTCTTAAATCTCAGTCTTCTGTATCTGTTCCCAAAACTCATCATTTGATCAGCTTTTGTCTGTGGATTCACTTTGAAAATAGCTCAGCTATGCTTTTTACACAAGCCTACAAGTGTGTTTCTTTGACTTGATGGAATATGATTTTTTAATTAACAAATACCCATTTTGTGCTGCCACAGTCTTTTGGGTCCCACAACAGTTTATTTCCAAAGTAACTGGTTATAATTAAAAAAAAATAAATTTCAGCATGTTCTTTAGGATAAATGTCTGTAGCACTCCTTCTCTCACCCAGAAGTGTTAGTTATAATCTCAGACCATTTTCAGCCTGAGGCGGAGACCAGAAGCCTAAAACATTGATGATGGCTGAGGTAGTGGAGGCTGGAGGTGCGTGAGAGAGGTTGGAATTGAACAGAAATAACTGGTGATAAATACCAATGACCAGAAATACACGTTGGTTTCTTCAAGTATCAGTTTTCAATAAAATAAATATTGAATCATACAAGGCCTAGATTTTATTATCAAAATTCTCAGTTAACTGTAAGGATAGATTTGTGTCATGGATGCAGTTTTCCACTGGTAGTTCATCAGTGTGGAGTGGTAGGTTAGACATGGCTTATGATGTGTTCATAGCAGCACCATATTTGGCATGCAGTACTCACATTAGTTTACCACCCAAACTTTCCATACCACATTCTGTGACACTGCAACTACCTTGCCAGCAGCACACAAACCTACCTACAGCAAAGCTAATCTGAGTGCAATGTGCTGAAACCAGAGCAGTGAATAGAGTGTGGCTTACAGGTTTACAAAGAGTATCTCATTAGTAAAGCTTTCACATAAGCAGAAATGCTGCTCCAGATTTTGTCTACATTTGGGTGCATCTGCAGTCTTGGTTAGCAGGTACTTCTATATTTTAACTATGACTTTCTCTCGAAGAATTGTGGTGTAGGGGTCCAAAGCAGAGCTCTGAGCAAATAGTCCAATCCCTTAGTAAGGAGGCCAGACTAATTTCCTATTAAAACATTTCTGATGTTTTATGAAAACAATGTCTTTGACTTAAAATACAACCAGGAAACTTGAGAAAGTGAGAGAGAGAGAGTGTGTGTGTGTGTGTGTGTGTGTGTGTGTGTGTGTACACAAAAGTTTTGCTCAAAAGTGTTACTCTCCTGATTAGGTAGTACACTCACCTAGTAAGTATGTTACAAAACATTTTCATACAATCCCATTTGATTCATTACTTACAGTGACAGAAATTGAACAAGGCAGGAACTTTAATCAACTCTTTGATGCCTGCAGCAGTCATCAAGCTTTTCCTTTGATGTTGTTTCTAAAATACTGAAATCTATTTATTCTGTATGCTAGTGAGAAGACAAAACCCTTTTTTTTTTTTTCTCCAGTTGTCATAGAATGAAATTGCAACAGTTTGGGCAGGCCAGAAGCTGTAGTAGGATATAATCTACTCTTTGCTAAAGTAAATATTACATTATACTAACTTGTTCTGCTTCTTGCAGTTCAGCAATTCCTACAAACAATCACCTATTTCCAACGTCCTTGAATATTAAGAGTTAGGTACCCACTTGATATTCATAATTTAACAAGTGATGCTAATTGTGTCTACTTCACCTTTAGCCTGAAAATTTAACAGTAAAAGCATCAATGACTTCCTGTGAAAGCTAATCATTGTTTTTAGTTCTAGTGGTATTTAATGAGCCAATAAGAAATTTTCTTACTATAATATAATATAAAGAAATTATTTTTAGATTTTAATAATAGGTAGAAGACGTAAGTCCTGATGGAGAAAGGCTTTCTGCATGACCCTACATGAAGAATTCTGTAGAGCTCATCTATTGTTAAATAGCTATGATTTGAAGTTTATATGGGGACTGGCAAACTTCATCAGAAATTAAAATATTTATGGAGATAGTAATTTTTTTTTATAATAGCTTAATAAGAGTCATATTAAACTATGTATAAAGATCCAAAACTGAGTAGATTGTAAAAAAAAAATTTTACGGTTCTTAAATGGAAATTATAATCTCTAAATCAATTTGTTAAAGGATACTTTTTTTGTAAATCTCAAGGCCATGGTATTTAAATGTAATACTCTATCTCTGAAATACAGGCTTACTTGGAAGTCAGGAGTTTGTTTTGTTTTTCATAAACGTCATTATTTAGCCCTGAAGATTGTGGGGAAGAGCTTTAAAATGCAATCTGTAACTGCTTAGAAACCAGAAGGCAAAGGAAAAGAACTTGTCTTTATTCCTTCCCTCTACACCGCATCCCTCCCAAGGTCTTAATTTTAAATTGGTCTCCTTGTTTTGGGAGCCCTAGCTTACAGTTTTTGAGCAGGTGGCAATAATGCAAATTGTCCACCAAAAAACCCCATTTGAATTCTGAACAATTTAAAGAGATCACTTTAATTGAAGAGGCACAAGAGTTCTAAAGTAAAGAAAATCCCTGGTTCTTTTAAGTTCTCCCAGCACTGCTGTTGAGTAATTAAAAGAAGGATCATGATGACCCTACATTAGGTCAAAATCCAGATGATTTTATGTAAAGGAAATGCTCAATTAGAGAGGTCTCTGAGCCCCAAATGTCTTGGATTCATAGTAGCGACTTATTAAGGGTAAGTGGCACTGGCTAGTTTCGTATCTGTGACTAAAATCATTTATGTTGCTCTTCAGCAACCTTGCTTATGAAAAGAAAGTGTTTTAGAAATAAGATCTGTATTCATCACCACTAATTTGCTGTAATTTCTGTGCTGCTTCTCCCTAAGCCACATTGCATTTCCATCACAAACAGCTAAGTGTATGATCATTATAATGCCTTTAATAGCCATATTGTAGGTAGATATATTAACTTCTCAGGGATTAATAGGAAATATGAAAATTGAGTTAATGAGCTGAATGCCTATCTGCATGAAGGCTTACTTTGCTAGTGGCACCCTAGAAAACTTCTGATTGTAATATGCATGACCATTATGAATGTTACCAATATACAGCTATGAGAGCTCCCTTTACCTTCTATTATTAGGCTGCTGAATGTCAAAGTATGTTTGATAAGGATAAATGAAAGGTTTTTTTGCTGATTTGGATAGAGTGGTTATTTCTAATGGTGCTACCCTCTTAATTCCTGTGTTTTCTTTGTACGATTCTCTCTGTAGGCTGGGTAAGTTCAGGGGACACTGATGTAATGAGAAAACAGCATCAGTCTTCTTAAGGAAGTAGAAAAACTTCGAGGGTAGAAGTACTCTAGAAGCAAAAAAATTTCACTGCTGAAAACACCATGCATTTATTCTTCATCACTTACAGATATCCATACGGGTTGATCTGTTGGTAACACTATTTTGCAATTTGTTAATTTTTGAACTTTGTCTTTTTGCACACTAACGTTTCAGACAGCGTGGGCTGAATTAGAGACTGGTTTTGAAAATTTAAAAAAATGAATCCTTGCATGAAACTTCATACTTTAGTACTTGTGCTGGTGTTTGTATCAACTCCACATGACACCTGGGTAATATATCTTTTATAAACTACATTTTATTGTTTTCATGGAGGATGTCCTTTCAAAAAATGCTTCTTTAGCTCATTAATATTTCATTAAGATTATTTTCTTGAAGAAAATTCATAAATGCTTGGCTCCTCAGAATACAACAGACCATTAGGAAAGATTTAGTGAGACAAGAGATGAAACATAGGAATTAAGAGAAGCAGCACCCAAAAGATGGAATTTAGGGGTTAGATTTGGAGTTTTCTGAGTGTGATGGAAAATAGTTTTGAACTGAATAAAAGGGCATTGAATAATGAAAGTTAAGTAAAAGCTGGCAATCTGTTCCAGTAATGGTGTAGACAGTCTTAATTTCTATTACTTTATTTTAACAAGTGTTGCTAATTTATTTTGATTATGCCCTAATTGATAATGATTCTGCTACTACACAGATTTAGAGGTAAACTTCCCTCTAAACTCAGCATCTCCTAGTTTAAAATACCCAGACCAAAATGGAATCACTGATGAGAGCTGCGCAGCGGGTACAGAACAGTCTTTCCCTAAGCTGGAGCCTGTAATGCATGGCTAATTGTTTCCAAAGAAAATCCTTGACTTGTCCAGACAGCTCCTGTCATGTGACACTATATCTAAGGCCCAGGGACAGGATAATTCAAGTTCAGGTAAGTAAGGGAGAGTTTTGTAGTTGTAGCTTTTGTGGAGAAGGGAACCATTGACTATTGCTCGCTTTTGGAGGGTGGACAGTAGATTTTATAATGTTTATTGAAACATGCTTTTATTTTTCTCCCTCATTTACAACTTCAGCATTGAAAGTTACTTTGCCCTGTGTTGAAAACTAAACTTGGGAGTTAGCTGAAGATTTTTTTTCTGCTACAGTGTTTTTAAGTTTGTGAATCCATTTTTCAAATCATGTTTAGAAATTTTTCAATGCAATACAACTGATATTTTTAGCAGCTCTACGTTTAAACTTATTTCATTGTACCAATCTAAATATCTCACTCATCCACTGTAAAAGTTTATCTTTGATCCTTCTGTGCTTGCCACAGGCTTTCTAACTGGTTTGGATATGCAGTGTACCTGTTAGTATTGCAAATGAGCAGTTTGGTTTGGCCAGATAACAAGGAGTGCAGAGTAGTTCCTGATTGGAAAAGTGTTACTCCGATTCTTGTTTCTGCAAAAGACTTGTGAGTATGGCAATCAGAAAACAAAACGAATTCCAAACATAAATTGAAGAGAGAACAGTAAGCTACAAAACAGTGCCTAAATGTTGTGTGCTAAATTAGTCCTGTGGAAGTCATACTGCTTTAAAAGAATTTGCAGATAATTTCACTGGATTGTGTGTGCTTAGGAAAAACCTGATAAATGTACCAAGCAGGTTTGGTAAATAAGTCACTGAAAGGATGTTCTCTTTCAAGAAGGCAAACATAAGAAAAATATTTTAGACTATGTTAAAAATCCATTTCAGGTAGAAAATGCATAAGCAATAATTTAACTTAGAACTGGATATTAAGGAAGCTGCTATTATAGAGAGGCTTGATGGTAATTGTGCCTGTTGGGCACCTCCTCTCATAAAGAGTTTGGAAAGATAGGGTTGCTGTGATTTCCGCTGTTGTAACATTCCTCTTCAAATATTTTAAGTTGGGGTTAAATACTGAAAGCTTAGAGGCCAGTACTGTGTTCACAGGGCGCACAGCGTTGGGAGGAGAAGATAGGAAGAAAAGGACTTTTTTTAAGGCTGCACAATTGTATATATGCATATTTAAGAGTATTTAACCATGTCTGCTGAAGTACTGAAGTTAATCTATTGTTGAATTATAGAGTATTATTTAATACATCAGCATTGTTTTCTCCTGACCTGACCCAGAATTGGAATGGACTCCAATATAAATTTTTTTAAAGCATTTCTTAAGTTGTATGTATTATAAACTAATAAAATAATTGTTAACCTATCTACTAAGCCTTTACCGTTTTTCATCTATCCAATGTGGTTCTGGTGGGCTGGGGGTAGTAGGGAGAGGAAGAAAAAGAAAGTAAAACGTGAGAAACTTCTGCCTTATGATACAATGGTGCCTTCTAATTTCCAGTTGATACTTTTAGTCTGAATTGGGAAAAAAAAAAAAAAAAGATTAAATGGTTTTGGGTAATTTAGGTGACTCTAGGACTAGAGTTACCAAATTTAGAAGCATTGCCTGCTTTAAGTGTTTCAAACTGGCTGTTCATTGAGTCTGCATTTGGAGTTCTTTAAGCTTTTCAAACCCTAGTGGTAGTAGGATTTGTATTACTGTTACGGTTGAATAGTAATGTCGAAGCTGTTTGTGTGCTTTTTCTTACACACTAGCGTTCTCGAACGAGATACACTTTCCATCTAGTTGAGGCAGACACCCTTTATTCAGAGAGGAATAATTCCTATTGAAGTAATTCATGCATTTTTAAGATGGTCGGATGAAATGCTGGTTAACCTGGGCTTTACAGACAACAACTAACCCTGCGCTCTCCCGTTCGCTGAGAACTGTCTTGATTCTCATCACCCAGCTGCTTTTTCTGTGCATGAAATGTTTTGCAGCTCACTGGTTACTGTAGTATGGAAATCTTAACAGCCTCTTTGTATTGTGCATGTGTATTTTATATATATATAAAATGTATATGTGTGTGTGTGTGTTCTGTGCGCACATGTGTGGAAGGCGTGCGTGGGGAGGGCGCTCCTGCCAGGCGGGGTGAAGCCTTCCCGGTGTTGTAATTTGGGCTTGCAAAGCGGTATGATACAATGTTGCTGAGCAGAAAAGCGCACGATAGATTTAATGTAGCCAATTGTGTACTTTTGAAAAAAAGAGTAACTGTTCAGTGTGAGTTAATTTTGGATTTTTTCAGCATCTCTCTTTTAGGCTTTGTGCCGCATTCTTCTGGACAAATGCGTATTCCATGTGGGCCACTGTTCTGCTAAATGCTCTCAGTTCTCCTTTTGCAATCAAGATTATGTTGCTAAGGAGATTTTGCTTTTATTGGTGCCATTGATTTGTGTTAATACGTTTTGAATACCTCTCGGTATTCTTCCGTAGACAAGGCCAAAAGAAAAACTTCCCTGAGTTTCCCGATTTACATTACAAATGGAGCGGTGGTGTAATGAAGCCGATATAAAGTGGGCAGTTGAAAGGGAACTAAAGAAGGGCACTCAAGTGAGAAATGAAGAAATGTGCCGAGCGGGCCCGCGGGCCGCCTGCGGCCCAGCTGCGGGAGCGGGCCGGGCCCGGGCCGGCGCAGAGGCCGGGGCGGCGGCAGCAGGGCCAGCCCGTCCCGCCGTCCGCGCAGACCACCCACTCGCAGCGGCCCGGCTCCGCGGATTACCCCGCCGCTTCCGACCGGCCGCCTGCCGCAGAGCGCGGCCTGCCCCCCCCTCCCCGCGCCGCCCTCGGGCGGAGGCACTGTGGGCCCGGAGGAAGAGAGGGAGGCTCTGCGGCGCTGCAGAGACCTGGCCTCGGCCTCTGCAGCCGGGGCCTGGCCGCCTGTGCCGCCTCCCGGGCTCCCCAGCCCCCGGGGCTCTCGGATGGGGCACGGCAGCGAGACGTGACCTGCGCTATGGATGTGCCACGGCCGGGCCGTGCCCGGAGCCTGCCCTCACCCGCTCCGGCTTCGTGGTGTCTTAGACAAGGGGGCGGTGGGGCTCGCTGGATGCCGCTGGTCCCTCCGAGGCTCCCTGCTCCAAAAAACCCTCACAAAGCAAAAAAAGAAAATCAACACTTATATATATATGTATATATAAAAAAGAATTTAAAAACACACAAAGCCTTTTAGCTTTGTGTTCATAGCCCCAGCCCCGGGAGGACATCAGGCCTCCTGCCCCCAGGTATGTGGACAAGGACCCTCCCTTGGTTACTCTTGCTCTTCCTTGTTACGTGGACAAGCCCCTGAAGGACTCAAAAGACCTGGTAGTTTTTTATATGAAAAGGTTATTCTGAGAACACTCACAGCAAAAAGCCAAAGAGCCTTTCCATCTTCCAGAATTTGCCATCACAGAAATCTTCTGCTGGTGATGCTGCTTGGCATCAGGGTGATATGCAGGAGGCTGCTTGGGTTTACATCCACAAACAGGGTAAAGGAACCTTTGCTGAGTGATGTCTGTGCTTGCAAAGCACCTTGGTGCTTGCACTGTGGATATTCAGAGATTAGGAATTCTGTTACATGGCCCGCCGTATCACATGCTGATGAATGAGCTGGGATAGTACCTGCTTTCAGGCACCTTGTTCGGGTTTTGGTTTTCCTGTGACACTGTGAGGTGACCTGAAGTCACAGTATCACCTGGCTTCTGATCCAAAGGAGCAAATGTGACTTGAAATAGAAAGTTGTTCTACCTTTTGCGTCAGGACCAGCAGTCTGCTTTATGCTGTATATTGCTTACCACAAAAATGTCCTATTGCATCTGTGTAGGCTTGGCTTGTTTCTTCACAATGCTCCATGTTGTTCAAGCCAGAGGTCTGCAGTCTTAGGCTATTGATCACATTATATGTAGCAGAAACTTTCCTTCTTGCACTCTCACTCTCTGCAGTGTTAAGCCCCTTCTAGTAGGATGGGAGCTCAGGCTTGCTGAATAGCTAGGAGTAGAAAAGCTTAGCCTCTTTACCCATTCTCTATGTGATGTTTTCAGGACTTCACATATTAAGTGACTTATTCCTGTCTGTGTGCCTTGAAAGATCTGGGTCTTGAGTAGTTACTTAATAAAATGAAAGAAATTTATAAGGATAGCTATTCTATCCAAATTATGCAAAGATCATTTTAGCAATGGGTCTTATTCAGGATTTCCTGCTATTCTGTATTAATTTCACAGTTCTAAGCAAAATCCTTCATTGTGTTTCAAGAGTGTGTGCCCAAGCACATTATCTTTAATATGCTTTTCATACTTTTTCCAGGACTTTGTGGAAAGGGCCTGTTCTTATATGAGATGAGTTTTGAGGTTAATGAGGATAAGGTCCAGAATTCCTACTGTATTGTGTGCCACCGAGTATACAGTAGAAATAAATTAAGAGAGGCAGACAGTATTTTAAAATCCTCTTTCATTTAGGCATTTTGTTTAGCATTCAGAACACAGCCACATTACATGATTAGCTGATTTTAATGAGTGTCCTCTAATCAGTTAAATGGAAGTGTGTGGAAAACCTAAAAAGATTATATTTGCAGAGATAGTCTGTTTACGTTGTTATACCTCAGCTAAGAGGATACTTGGCACGTATGATGCATCTAAGAGAAAAACGTGGAAGGCCAAAGAAACCTTGAAGACAATTGGATCCGGCCCATTCTCCCTCTCCCTACAATGCAAGCTCTGATGACTTAGTATTTTAATTAATGTCAACCCTTACCATCAGTGCTCATGGGAACAATCATTAAACCAACACAAAAACATTTTAAATGGCTGGCAATTTACCAGATACTGAGCTAAGCATTCCCATGGTAGAGTGGGCGGTTTCATAGCCAATTCTGCACTAGATTAAATACGTTCTCTAATAGTACTGGCTCGAAAGGCTATTATTTTTATACTAAACAATGCAGTATGGTTTCTAAGTTGTTCTATTTTAAAATGTTTTTATATTTACTTTCCAACACCAGTATCAGTGTTATTTATATGGATGTGGTTGAATTTTACTCTTTGTTGTTACTAGAACTTGTTTTTCTTCTTCTTTTTGTCTTCCCCTTTTTTTGGTTTCCTTGCTGCTAAACAATAAACTTTTTAAAAAAACCTCTTAGATAATTCACGTGATCGGACACAGCCTAAACCAACATGCGGTTTCCTATGTAACTCTAAAAATTGCTGGCTGAGTGAATTTTGGAATTGGACACCTTATATATTTTTTGCTTTGTATTATACTACTTTTGCATGGTAGGAACTGGGTCACATCTCTACCTACCTTGTAGGTACTCTTACTCTGCTGTCCCCACTGCTGCAGTATTTGCTTGCCAAGTGCACTAAGTAGCCTGATCTTTCTTATTCCTCGAAGGCCTTTTTCCCTCCTCCCATCTTCTGTGTTTGCTGTTTGCTCAAATTGTTTAAACATGGAGCTCAATGACAGGCTATTAGTGCTGACTGGAGCCACACATAATGTGGCCACATGTTGTGTAAGCTTCACAACTTGTCTGCTAATTCCCCTCAGGCCTGACCTGAAATACCCTTGCTATTCTAGCTCTTAGCCCTTCCCCAGCAGAGACAGACACTCATGCTTAACTCGTATGATGTATCAGTGAAGTCTTGGATTTGGGGCCAAATTCTTCCATTCCTTTCTGCTGGAGGCAGTGCGATGGCAGTCAGTGAACCAGCCTGAGGAGGAGGACAGAGCCAGCTGTGTTGTAAGGATGGAGATGAAGATGAGAACTCTTCCCTCTTCTGGTGTGACTTTCTGGGAATGAAAGCCTGCGGTTGCAGTGCATCCAGCAGGCAGTTTGAGAGGTGCTGCTCTTCTTTGCCGGGAGCTATCTGAATCCCACTGATGGCTCCCTAGGGAAAATACCATTTCCATAGAAAGTCCACAAGCTACAGGGAAGGAACAAGGCAGGAGAAGCCCACACTGGCAAGCAGAGTGTTCTCCCTTTCATTTTTGTCATCAGGATTGCTGATGCCACTGTGTGATGGGTACAGAAGGAGGGACATTTTGATTAAGTTGGGGGTGGCGGGGATGGGAGGGAGGGAGGGAAGGGAAGCCTGTTTAGGAAGATGAGGATAATGAAATATATCCTGAGATGCACAGAGAATTTACTCATTAGAAGAGATATTTATTAGAAAATAAATGAACCTGGAAGGACCCAAGTGGTGGAAAATGAAACTATCAATGCAGAGGTGTAGCACTGGTATCCAAAAAAGAAATTAACTGGAGAAATGGATTTCAGATTGAGGTAGATTGATTAGGAAGAAGGGTGTATGGTAGATTAGGCTGTAGGATTGATGAGTTGATATGTCTTGTCAGCAAATGGAAATAAGTAGAGGAAACATTTAAAAGGCCATGGAAACCCTAGCAACACTGTATAAACAGTGCTTAAAAAAGATTGTAAAGCCAAGAACAGACTAGAAAAGGGGAAGAAGAAAGTTTTGGGAGAATGGAATTTATAAGAATATGGAACAGTAAAGTTTAGTGAAAATTAGCAAATTATGAGCAAAGGAAGATGAAAAATACAGAAAGAAAAAGTAGAGGAAATACAAAAGACCAGGAGGGAAAAGATTTAGAGGTGAAAAGGGGAGAGTTTTGTGATTTATGACCATTGTGAGGTGAGGACAAGAGGTAAGAAACATAGGAGCAAATGATATCAGACTGTGTTTAAATGGTTTAAAGTAATAGTCATTCTTAAGTTACTAACAATTGTGCTACTAAAACTCATCTTACCATTTTTAACTAAATAACACTTTCTAGCCTTGATGTTTATCAGGAAATTTCAAAGAAATTTGAAAAGATGTCAGTTATAATGCTAACATCTGCATGGCATTTGAGTTGCTGTCTACAGCTCTGGGGTATTCGCTTGGCTACATCCCACTCTTTCGTACTATCTTTGCACTAAGTGGTGAAACAGGATGTCTTTTATGGTACCAACATTTCACTCCTTCCATTATGCAAATAGGTCCCTGCCACAGACTGGTCTGCAAGTATAAAATATACAAATCACAGAGCAGGCTTTTAAAATCTGTCTTGCAAACAAAGCTAGAAGGACAGAGCCCATGTTTAACAAATGTCAGCTGAGTGTCTTTTTATTATGTTTTCAATTCTCGTTAATTTTTTGGCTCTTAAGTTTTCATCTTAATTAGTGCACAAATGTATAATTTTAGCCTGAAATGTAGGGATAGAGGAATGACAAATAGTTCTTTTACTGGCCATCACAAGAATCCCTAATGTGCCTTTATGTAATCCCTTTGATCTCCTGGGAATTATTTTTAAGAGCAGAAGAAAAGAAGCACCATCTATTATGAAGATAGGCATGAAAAAATCCAGGTCAGCAGAGAAGCTAAGGTGTATACCAATTCTGTGTGTATTTCAAGGCTTATTTGTCAGAGACTCTTCAGGTATGTTACTGCCATTCATTTCTGCAATCATACCCGGGTGTAAAGAACAAGAACAGAAGGAATTAAAAATATTCTTGTCCTTTGATCATAATTCTGATGTTACACAGTGTTGTTTTGCCAAGAGGGGTGACAGAGACAGGGATGACAGATATTTTTTCATTGGCAGAATGGTCATCAGTCTCTGCAACTCCATTAACACACTATAATTCTTTGCATACATCATTATCTCTAGTGGAAACAATGTCTTGAGGTAACATCAGCCACCAAAGACACAATGAAAAAAAAATCTTCACCATCTCTCTTTATGTCTTAGGATCCTCCACAACTTAGGTTTTTTGACTATTATTTAAACTCTGTCCTAAAACATTTTGTAGTACTTCATAACACACACTTAGCAGAGCCTAAAATTTGATGGAACTCATAGGCTTTAATGAACTGCATGGATTTTAACAGTAAATAGGAAACTCAGGTAAGAACTTAAAAACATTCATTATTAGTTTAACTCTGCTCATAAAGAAAAAGATGTGAGTTTTTGTATTGAATTTAATGGGAACAGAACAAAGCAGCTTTTGCTTGTTTGATTTTCTATTTTCCTTTCAAAATAAAAATACTCTCGATATCAAGACTGATTAAACAACTTTGATTTAGGCAAAAGAAATTGATCCATGAGGTGAATGACTTATTACATGGGGAAATCACCATCATTCCATTTCAAGAGGGTTAGTTCACTGAGGTCAGTGCATTGCTAGCAATGATCAGCAATTGGAGCACAGGACCCACGTCTACAGAAAACACCAACAAGGACATTACTTCTTTTCATGAAAGAAATTAAGACTTTGCTTTGTGTGCACAGGCTAACTTAAAGAAGTACTGTAATTTTTTTCCTCAAGAAATTGCTGATTACCATCCTTACTAGTCACAACAACCAACATTATTCAGGAAAAAAAGTTATAAAAAATGTGGTGAGGTGCCTTACAAAAGCTGAGTTACTAGAAATCCTCCTATGCGTAACTGTAGCTTCACCCTTTGTTGGTGCCTTTTGACAAGGAGGTAGTTATAGAATCATAGAATGTTTTGGGTTGGAAGTGACCTTTAAAGGTCATCTAGTCCAACTCTCCTGCAGTGAGCAGTGACATCTTTAAACTAGATCAG
>JAVSBS010009506.1:0-22421 GCA_033124195.1 Coracias cyanogaster
ACTCTCTCAAGTAGATCTCTGTCCCTCTTGAACTGGGGAGCCCAGAACTGAATGCAATACTCCAGGTGAGGTCTCACAGGGCAGAGCAGAGGGGGAGGAAGACCTCCCTCGATCTGCTGGACACACTCTTCTTATTTTTTGCTTATAAACCGAGATTGCTTATAAACTGAGGAATAGTACGTAAGACTGGAGTATGAGTTAGCTGAGATACATACAGAGAAAGCATCAAATAACACTGGAAATGTAGTTATTTCTTTTTACAGTATGAGTTAATACTATCTATACAGTACTTATTTTAAACTATATAAATAGCAAATAGTAATTACATAAATATTTAATCAGAGACCAAACATTTAGCTCATACTGAGAAGATTAAAAAATGGAAGGATTCTTTTTTCCTCAAAAATGTAAGAAATAAAATAAATAACAACCAACAATACAAGAGCTGAGGTTTCAGACGTATGCATTAAAATATGAGCAGCCTACAAATGTGACATGGGATTTCATGTATTACATCTGCATGACATTGACAGATATTAAATCCTGGTCGTTCAGAAGAATTTAAATGTGTACCAAAAAGTTATCTGCATGTTCAATGCAATTGGTGATTAGTTTGTCACTTATAAGTGTATTTGGGAAAATACAGAATGGTGAGTACTTTGAACATAGAAAAACATGTATTTTCAAAATGTTACACTTCTGAGTTTGTTCAAACTGTCTTGGGAGAATCCGAAATTGTTCGGACAAACTCAGAAGTACTTGTCTTACTTAAGCATACCCTGAAATTGTGAAAGAATGCTCCCTGTTTGGCTTTGTGTGAGCATTTCTTAAGTTGCCTTACTGTCAAAGACAAGGCCTCTTGCCTTTCTATGGAGGACATCACACTTCTGCCAGTCTGTAGTTCTGCAGGTGCTGTGAGAGAAAACATACTTATTTTGTTCATTTTCAATATCCTTGTGGGGGAAAATGTCAGTGTGAAGTTGTCCGATTATCCTCACCAGTTACACCAGTTATCCTCAGGGTATTCAGTCCCTTGATCTTGAAAAAGGGATGGGGACCAGAGTAATCCCTTCATAATCCAGGAAGTGGTAGTTGATGACCTGCTACGCCAGTTGGACATGCACAAGTCTGTGGGGCCGGATGAGATCCTTGAGGGTAGGAAGGCTCTGCAGCGGGATCTGGACAGGCTGGATCGATGGGCTGAGGTCAATTATATAAGGTTTAACAAAGCCAAGTGACGGGTCCTGCACTTTGGTCAAAACAACCCCCAGCAACGCTACAGGCTTGGGGAAGTGTGGCTGGAAAGCTGCCTGGTGGAAAAGGACCTGGTAGACAGCCGTCTGAACATGAGCCAACAGTGTGCCCCGGTGGCCAAGAAGGCCAACAGCATCGTGGCCTGTATCAGAAATGGTGTTACCAGCAGGAGTAGGGAGGTGATTGTGCCCCTGTACTTGGCACTTGTGAGACCACACCTTGAACACTGTGTCCAGTTTTGGGTGCCATGGTATAAGAAGGACATTGGGGTGCTGGAGCGGGTCCAGAGAAGGGCAACAAAGCTGGTGAGGGATCTGGAGAATACGAGTGTCTGAGGGAACTGGGATTGTTTAGTTTGGAGAAGAGGAGGCTTAGAGGAGACCTCCTTGCTCTCTACAACTATCTAAAAGGAGGTTGTAGTGAGGCTGGTGTTGGTCTCTTCTCCCAAGTAACTAATGACAGGAAAAGAGGTAATTGCCTCAAATTGTGCCAGGGGAGGTTTAGATTTGGTATCAGGAATTTCTTTACTGAAAGAATGTTTAGCCTTTGGAACAGGCTGCCCAAGGCAGTGGTGGAGTCACCGTCTCTAGAGGTGTTCAGAAAACAAGTAGATGTGGTGCTTTGAGGGGTCTAGGGCGATGTTGGAAGGTCAGGGTGAAGGTTGGATTAGATGATCATAGAGGTCTTGTCCAACCTAAATGATTCTTTGATTCTATGAATTCTGGGTGCTGTCAGCCACAGAGAGAGAAAAGTTACAATAGCTTTCCGATTTGGGCTACATTTTCAAGAAGCCATCTGAGAAGCATGTGGGGTAGAGTAGGACCATGCTGTCTTTCTTATATGGCAGTTTTCTCCAGTCTGAAAGTAAAACTCAGATGTTCAAATCTCAAAGTTGAGTTCTGAAAGTAAACTAACTTTTTGCTGTAAGAGTTATACTTGAGATGTAAGTAGCACACTATAGCATACAGTGGTTTCACCAAGCTCAGTGTGAATGAGGACAGTGACTTTGATTTGTCAAATCTAAGTAAAGATAAAAATCGTATGTTATGTGAAAGATTGATAATATAAATAATGACTTGTAATTCCATTTAATTCCATCACTCAGCAATAGTTTAATTATTTAAAAAATCCTTTTAATAAGATGAAGAATTTGTTCAGTAAAGTTTGGTAAATTTCTAGACAGATCATTTTTAAGCCAAAAAAAGCCTTTGTTTAGGCAAAACTGAAGTACGTCCTATTTTATTCTGCAGAGCATCCTCACTGAAGAACTGAAAATTTAGTAATATCTTCTCTCCTGTTTAATGTCCTGAATTTGACGGAGCCTGATAAGTACATCTGTCTGAGCACTTTTCAAAGTACTTGTAGTAAATAATAGAAGCTTTTAGAAACCAGAGAGTAGATATTTTGAATTTCCAAACAACTCTAAGATATATGCAACTGGACGCCAAGACTTTAACAGACAGTATATTAGATGCAGTGCTCAGGTTCTGAAAAAAAAAAAGAAGATTCAAAACAATTTACTTAATTGAAAGCTGTTTCAACAAGTTTTCAGTTACCTGTTAAAAAAGAAAAAGTTGGTTTTTTTTTTTATCCTGGCTTGAGATGTAGCACGTATAAAAGCAATTAAGAGTGTACAGGGCACATATTTTTGACTGTTGTTTTCTTTCATGTATAAATTGAAATTATTTTTTTCTTTGTTTTACAGTTTGCATAAAATCCTAATGGATCTGCAGAATCAGCAGCTAGCCCAATTGGCTGACTGGCTGACAAAAACAGAGGAAAGGACAAAGAAAATTGATTCAGAGCCCTTAGGTCCAGATCTAGAGGACCTAAAGCATCAAGTAGAAGAACATAAGGTATGGTATGGTATGCTTCCAGAGGCATACAAACCAGCTTGAGTTTTTTACATTTTGAAAGCTCTATTCCTGACATTACAACAGAGCACAGTAATATGGAATCTTGGCTTCATATTGTTTTATACAATCAACATGCTTTTGTAAAGTTATATTATCACAACTCTGACTTTTATCCTGATACATAAAAAATAAATACGTTCCTTTTTAAATATAAAGGGACAAGGCAACTCTAACATCTTTTCATTACACAGTACAATAAAAATAACACAGATATTAAAAATCTGATGTTTGGTTTTTTTGCGAGTTACATTTTTTTTCTTGGCATGTTGTAGTAGCAAGGATGCTGTAGACATAATTAGTCTGCATAATCTTGTTAGGACACCCTGGGACTCTTAATATGAGACTGTACAGCACTATAAAATACTGTAGTTTCTAACTGTAGAAAATACTTCAGTAATTTATTTAATGAAAAATAGCAAGCTAATATATGGAGCATAAGAGGGAATTTGGCCAAATTTTTTCCACATTCTATGAGGGTAATGCGTTAGTTGGAAGAATTAGGACGAGAGAGACTAATTCATGTAATAGCTTTGTTTCATTTACTGAATTAAATTGTCTGGCTTCATATTAATTTAAATTTTAAAATACATTTATTTAAGTATGCATGACACATGATGATAAGGAGACAAAGAAAAGTATAGAAAACGGAAGGTTTGTGAGGTCACAGATATTTACTGTAATAACCTGTTAATGTTTCTACGTCAGTGGTGCAAAACAGTTCGGTTCCATAGTACCTTGAGGAATTTTAATGTTTGATGCCTGATGGCCTCTGTCAGTGCTAGTCCAGGTTCTAAGGGAAAGATTACCCCCAAAACATTTCAAACTGAAACCAGCTTTTACAGTTTGTTTGGGTTTTTTTTAAGAATTCAAAAGTTGCAAAAGACTTCATGATTCACTTCTGTGTTAAAGATGATTTTTCTGCATTCTGATTAAGGAGTGCTGCTGACGAAGAATACAAATTCTATGCCTACTGCTGCTATTTGTGCTAACTATGCTTGCTCTGTGAGGAGACAATGCATTTCAGTTTGCAGGTTTGTTAGCTAAGTATATGTTCTGAGATTAAATTTTATTTTTTAAAAAAGACAGGAGGTAATTATGAAATGGTAATTAGAGAGAATCCTGAAAGATTTTGAATACATGAGTACTAAGAATGTAATAATTTTTGTCCTTATTTCTATTCATTTTATATTTGAGTTCTAATATAAAATATAATCCTTTTATTTATGCGATCTCTTTATGCTGTTTCTTTCTAATATTGAGAAAAATGAGTATTTAACTTATATTTGAATATTCAGAGTGAAGACATGCAGAAATCTTCCACATACTAGTTCTGCATTCTTCATGTGATGAGTTAGTCAACATTACTTATTTATGTGTGGTACAGTTCAAATCTATTTTCTGGGCAAGAGATGATTTAACCAGTAAGGTGAAAAGAAAATGTTTTGGTTTTAACTTCAATTCAAATTCTATTAATATGTGGTTTGTCTTATTCATAAGTCAAAAAGCAATATGTTTTCCATTCTTTCAAGTATTGTGTGAAAGTTTCAGGTAATTTTATTATATATTGTGTGCAGCAAAGCTACCTTCTATAACAAGGGTTAAATCAATGGAATTCCAATAGCACAGTTATTTCTTCATTAAGTAAGCAAACAAAAAAGCAAAACTTAACACTCGCCGTATTTTTTCTTAGTCTCACATGACTCTGTATATCTCAGAAACAATGTTATATAAATTGATGGGAGTGACCAGAAATTAGAAGATATAAAAGGCATTGATAATTTCAATTTAAAACAGACTTCAGCAAGTATGATAGGATCACTTTGTTGTCATTCTGTCTCCCTCTCCTCTTTACCTTTATCATTTTGACTTTCCCCCTTTATTGATTCATTAGTAACTACTTTTGACTCCATTTCATGTTATTTATCTCCCTTTGACTGTGAACTTCCATACATCTGATTTCTTTTATTCTACTTTTTTCTCAGTGATGTCTTAGAATACTGGTCTTGAGTGACTAACACTTCAGTTTCTCTGCTGGGTCCTATAACTAAAGAAATCATTCAGTAATGTGTGTTGGGAATGGCACCCATCACTAAGGCCAGAGAAACCATGCAACATTCTTTCCAGCATGCTACTTAGTGGAGTAGTATGTGAAGTTAATATCTTGGTAGTACAAAAACTTTTCTGAGTGGACTAAAATAGAGGTGAACTCTAGAAGATTTTATGTCATTAGCAAGGTACACAGTTCTGGTAAAAAAAATCTGGCATCATCAATTTATTTTGGAGTAAGAGTCAAACATTTCAACCACCAGTGGACAGCATAGGTTCCTGGAATGCATTGGTGATAATTTATTTCTACAAGTGGTAGAACCACCAATGAGAAAAGGTGCTGTGTTGGACCTTGTTCATACCAACAAGGAGAGGCTACTGGCTAACATGAAGCTTAAGGGCAGTCTTGGCCACAGTGACCACAAAGTGGTGAAATTTAAGATCTTTAGGGCAACAAGGAGGGTGTGCAGCAAACTCACTACTCTGGACTTCAGGAGAGCAGACTTTGTCCTCTCCTGGGATCTGCTTGGAAAAGTATAATGAGATAAAGCCTGGAGGAAAAGAGGGGCCCAAGAAAGCTCATCAATACTCAAGGACCATCTCCTCCAAGCCCAGGAGCGATGTGTCACAAAAAAAGAAGGCAGGCAAGAATGCTAGGAGGCCTGCATGGATAAAAAAGGAGCTCCTGGACACACTTAGATGCAAAAAGGAGTTTACAAAAATGGAAGCACGGATAGGTAGCCTGGGAGGAATACAAAGAAGTTGTCCAAGCAGCAAGGGATCAGGTTAGGAAAGCTAAAGCCCAGATAGAATTAAATCTGGCCAGGGAAAAAAAGGGTAATAAGAAAAACTTCTATGGGTATGTCAGTGATAAAAGGAAGGCTGGGGAAGACATGGACCCTCTCCAGAAGGAAACAGGAGACCTAGTCACAAGTGATATGGAGAAGGCTGAGGTCCTCAATGACTTCTTTGCCTCAATCTTCACTGACAAGGGCCCTAGCTACACCACCCAAGTTGCAGAAGGCAAAAGCAGCAGCCGGGAGAAGGAAGATCTGCCCACTGTAAGTGATGTATCATGTTCAAGACAATCTAAAGAACCTGTATACAAGTCCAGGGGACCCAACAAGATTAATCTCAGGGTCCTGAGGGAACTAGCAGATGAAGTTGCTAAGCTGCTTTCCATTTTATTTGGAAAGTCATGGCGGTCTGGTGAAGTTCTCACTGACTGGAAAAGGGGAAACATAACCCCCATTTTCAAAAAGGGAAAAAAAGAAGACCAAGGCAACTACAGGCCAGTCAGTCTCACCTCTGTGCCTGACAAGATCGTGGAGCAGATCCTCCTAGAGGTTCTGCAAAGGCACATGGAAAATAAGGAGGTAATTGGTGGCAACCAACATGGCTTCACCAAGGGCAAATTGTGCCTGACAAATTTGATGGCTTTTTATGATGGAGTTACAGTGTCAGTGGATAAGGGAGGAAGCGACCTATGTCAACTACTTGGAGTTGTGCAAAGCATTTGATACTGTCCTGCATGACAGCCTGGTCTCTAAATTGGAGTAATGTGGATTTGTTGGATGGATCACTCTGTGGAAAAGGAGTTGGCTGGACAGCCACACTCAAAGACTTACAGTCAATGGCTAGATGTCCAAGTGGACACCAGTGACAAGTGGTGTTCCTCAGGGACCAGTACTGGGACTGGTGCTGTTTAACATCTTTGTCAGTGACACGGACAGTGGAATTCAGTGCACCCTCAGCAAGTTTGTGGACAACACCAAGCTATGTGGTGCCGGTGACATACTGGAGGGAAGAGAGGCCATCCAGAGGGACCTTGACAGGCTTGAGAGGCACACCCATACCAACAAGGTCAAGTGCAAGGTCCTGCTCCTGGGTTGAGGCAAACCCAAACACAAATACAGGCTGGGTGGAGTATGAACTGAGCGCAGTCCTAAGGAGAAGGACTTGGGGGTGCTGGTTGATGAAAGGCTCAACATGAGCCAGCAATGTGTGTGTGCAGCCCAGAAAGCCAACTTTTGATCCTGGGCTGCATCAAAAGAAGCGTGGCCAGCAGGTCGAGGGAGATGATTCTCCCCCTCTGCTTTGCTCTTGTGAGACCCCACCTGGAGTACTGCATCCAGCTCTGGAGCCCCCAAAACACGAAAGACAAGGACCTGTTGGAGCGGGTCCAGAGGAGGACCACGAAGGTGATCAGGGGGCTGGAACACCTCTTCTACAAGGACAGGCTGAGAGAGTTGGGGTTGTTTTACCTGGAGAAGAGAAGGCTCTGGGGAAACCTTATTGCAGCATTCCAGTATCTGAAGGGGGCCTACAAGAAAGCTGGGGAGGAACGTTTTACAAGGGCTTATTGGGGTAATGGGTTCAAACTGGAAGAGGGGAGATTTAGATTAGATGTAAGGAAGAAGTTCTTCACCATGAGGGTGGTGAGACACTGGAACAAGTTGCCCTGGGAAGTTGTGAACGCTGATGTGTTTAAGTGAACACTGATGTGTTTAAGACCAAATTGGATGGGGCTTTGTGCAGCCTGGTCTAGTGGGAGGTATCCTTGCCTGTGGCAGGAGGGTTGGAACTAGATAATCCTTAACTTCTCTTCCAACCCAAACCATTCTATGGTTCTCTGATTTCAGTAAAGAACTATTGGTCTTTGCACAGTATTTTGTATTTTGTCTGCTGTTGCAAGCATCCCTCCTTTATAGTTATATCAAGGGAGAAAGCTGTTTTTCAATAAAATCTGAGGACTGTTGAGCTGTCTAAGCAGAATACTATATTAGAAACTTTATAATTAAGAAAAAATGTGATTTAAGTGAACTGGTTTTATTATTCCACATTATTATTATTATTATTATACAACTTATAGTTAGTAGACTATAGTTTCATTAACTTTCTAAAAAAGTCTAATCTGTTTAGGTATTTGTACTTTTTCTGAAAGGCTGAGCCTTTTTATTTTTTATGAAACTGTCAGGAACTGTGGAAAATTTTTAGTGTTAGGACTTTTCAGTACTTCAGATTAATTGCAAAGATAAAATGAGACTTTCTAACTGTTCAAATATCAGGGGTGGATTTGTCTTTGGGTGCTTGGATCCCCTATGTAGGTATTTTTATTCACTTGGAAATATATTATGTCATAGTTGCATAAGCTTTTACCTGATAAATAGGAATTAAAGGAATTGTGGAGTTTTATGACTTTCTGTTAATTCTGTCCCCGTGCATCAACATCTATATCCATATTACACTTTAATTCTCTGAAAAATTTCTGTCTAAACAAACTCAAGAGAACTTGGTTGAAGCTTCAATTTAAATTGTTTGAACAAAGCATGCTCTGGTCTTCAGACTGCCCTCAGTAAAATCCTGTTTCAACAAGCTCCTGTATGCGAATGATTGTTGACAGTTTACTTCATGGTAAAAATAGACTTTTGGATTATAGAGAACAGACCTTTAGCTCTGGGAAAATTGAATCTGCATGGTGATTAGAAGATGACTCAACTTTCTGGTTTTCATCAGTGTCCCAACTCCTCAAGTCTTTCACACCATGTGAATTGACTCCTACTTACAGAGTCCTCCACATCTGCAGTTGCAGAGCATTGCTACCTCCGGTTTTGTTCTGGGATGCCATCTCTCAGATACCCATTAATCAGGAAAGAAAAGTCACCTGCTTCCTGGCTGCAGCCTTACAGAGCAATGTATTTATTGTTGTATGACTGAAAGAGGGGATTGAACTTTTAGAAACAAGCTGTGTTATACAGTCTAATCCACAAGTGCTCTCCCTCCTCTTCCTTGATCAAGTGTTGGGTCATAAAATGTTGTGAAGTCTGAATTCCAGAGATTGCACTAACAATTTGTTGTACTTCACTGTCACAGGAGTTGCTTTATAGCCTAGCTTTCTGAAGCAGATAGTAATCACAGGCATGAAAGTCAGAAAAAGGATTCTCATAAATGCATTGGCTCAAAGGGTATGCACACGGAATTAAAACTCTGAAATGTGTTAGGGTAAGGAATATATACCTTAAAACCAAGATAGTCTGTCTGTTCCCTTCCTATTGCTTATAGCCATATTATTTTATTTTTTAATTTTCAAATGGAAGATATTTTACCATAGAGGTTTAAAATACATTATCTAATCTTCAGCAAGGGCTTGTTCTTCATACCTAAGTGAATTACTCTACTTGAAAAAGTAGCAGAAAAATGGATGTGGTGGAATTCAACATAGTATGTAATACAGTCAAGGTTTCCATTGTGCATGTGTGGTTAGCCGTGTTATTTTTCAGACTATTTCTATCAAACTTATGTACTATATGTACTAATCACTAGAACACACTGCTGAACTAATGAGGACACAATCCATGACTTTGTTTTCTCACATTTCTTCTGTTGGTTTGAAGCTAGTTATAGACACCTATAAAGTGTGTCAGGCAGGATGTGGTCCTAGATACCCTGGGTTTTTTTCAGGGGATTGGGATGAGGGGCTCTTTCAAGTTTTATTTTAAAAACACAACACAGAACTCAGTAATGTAAAACAGCGGTTAACTATTGGGATTTAAAATGTGTATTTGGTTGTTACATTAATTTAAACCTGGAGATAGCTAACAAAAATTATGAAAAGACGTTGAATATTGCCTTCTCTGTGGCTTGAAGCTACAGCACCAACCTTCTTTAGCTCCTCCTCTTTCCATCTTTCTCACCTGTTCTCTTGCTGCATCTCAGCAAAGGAAGGAGGCAGAATAGGTCTGGCTGCTCAGTTCCGTAATGCTTGACAGAAGCTGGGCTGGTTTTGTTAACAACATAGCTAAGTGAGAAGAAAAAAAAAAAAAAAAAAAGAGTAAATACTAAAACCCACCAAAGGACTCTTAATGAAATGTGTACCTTACAGTATGTCAGATTTTGTGTGTTTTTTGGTGTTTTTTTGTATGTGTGTGTGTGATAGGGCTAAGCTATAGGAGTTTATCATCCAGTGACACTCCCCAGCCAGAAAGGAGGATCAGGAAAATGAGAGGAGACTCAGAGGTTGAAATGAAAACAGATCTAATGAAACAGCCAAACTAAAATCAGAGTCAGTATAAAGTGAACGAAGTTATACTCAGCCCAACAAATGTACAGTGGTCACAGTAAACAGGAAGGCAGTCAAGAGGAGCAGGGTCAGCAGGAGGCCAAGGAGGAGTCCCCTCCTCAGTAAGCTTCCCTCTTTATACTGATTCTGGTGTTTATGGTACAGGATAAACCCTGTGAGCCAACTCAGGTCAGCTGCTCTATCTGGCTCCAAACTGCTAACAGCCTGCAAACCATGCCTGGCCTATGATTCTGTCCCAGTGAAACCAGGACAGTGATATGTTATTATGAAGTACAAAATCAAAATTAAAATTCTCAGGCTATTGATATGTATACATGCCATACTACTATCTATAAGTCAACTACATCAAGTCAACAAATGGTTTCTTAAGCCAAATTTTCTGTCTGAAATATTATATCAAGAGTTAGGACTTGTGAGTGAGTAACAGCAGGCTATTTTTGTCAAAGGAGTGGAAATCTTCCCAATATGCTTATGTCAGCGTATATACACTAAGGTAACAAAATAAGTCTGATTACTACTGACATTAAACAGATTATGAAGTTCTCATAGTTCGTTAGTAATGAAAGTTAGTCAGTGAGACTCCAAACCCACAGCATTTATTAATTTGGAACGTATATTCTAACATGTATATTTTAATTATAGGCCTTTCAAGAAGATTTGGAACAGGAACAAGTCAAGGTGAATTCTCTAACCCACATGGTAGTGGTGGTGGATGAAAACAGTGGAGACAAAGCTACTGCTGCACTTGAAGAGCAGCTTCAGGTAGCGACTAAACTTCTATCTGAAAAAACTATTAGTGGCATTCAGTGTTAATAAAGTCTAAGAACAACTACTAGTAGCACTAGTAGCATTGAGTGTGTCTCAGGAAATATTTCTGAGGATGATCTTAAATATTTCTGTGATCGTAAATATTTATGTTGACCCATATTTCCCTCCTCAGGAAACTGTAGAGAGTAGTGAGGTCAACCCTCAGCCTTCTTTTCTCCAAACTAGATAAGCCCAAAGTCCTTAGGTGCTGCTTATAGAACTTTTGTTCCAGCCCTTTGACCAGCTTTTTTGCTGTCCTCTGGACACATTTGAGGACCTTCACATCCTTTTTAAGTTGTGCGGCCCAGAACTGCACACAGTAGGTGAGGTGGCACCAATGCTGAATATAGCAGGATAATCACCTCTTTTGAGCGGCTGGTTATGCTGTGTTTGATGCACCCTAGAATGCAGTTTGCCCTCCTGGCTGCCAGGGCACGTGGCTGATGCATATTGAGCCTGCTGTCAACCAGGCTGTCACCCCAGATCCCTCACTGCAGGGCTGCACTCCAGCCACTCCTCTCTCAATTTATACTTCATAGTGCCCAGCATTACTCCATCCTTGGAGCAGAATCCAGCATTTCAGCTTGTTAAATTTCATCCCATTAATCATTGCCCAATGCTCCAATCTATCTAGATTCATCTGCAAGGTCTTCTGTCCCTCAAGAGAGTCAACATCACCTCCCGTCTTGGTATCACCAGCAAACTTGCTAATGGTGCATTCAAGTCATGCACCCAGATCATTGATAAACATATTGAACAGAACTGGCCCTAGAATTGAACCCCGAGGAACACAACTGGCTACCAGTCACCAGCCACATGCAGCCCCCTTCATTATAACCCTTTAAGCTCTGCCCTTCAGCCAGGGTTTCACCCAGTGCACCATGAACCTACTCGCCCAGAAGCTCTCCACCACATCATCACTAACTGTAAGGGCGGTGCAATCAAACCGCTTCCCTATGTCTAGTACAATATTTTCCACCTCACCTGCCCTGCCTATCCCTCCTGAACAGCCTATAGCCCTTCATGCCAGAACTCCAATTGTGGGACTCACTTTACCATGTCTCACTAATAGTAATGATAACTTAGCTCTGGGAGCTGACTAGTGCTTCATCCTCTTTGTATCTCATACTGTGTGTGTTGGTGTACAAGCATTTCAGAACTACACACACTGCTTTTTGCTACCTGGGAGAAGTTCTATGAATGTGCTAAATATTTCTTTTTTAAAAAATATATTTTGTATATAGACAAAAGCATATTTCTACTGTTTCTCATTACTTTAAAGAGCTGATAGCCTTATTAGAAAAGCGTCTTTCAAGAAACCTCTTCTATTAGTTGCAGACTTTTATATGTGCAGGCATTTTATTTAACGTTTCAAATATTCACTCCAGTGTTCCCCGGAGTTGTGTTGGTTTTACTAATTTTCTCCTGTTCTCATGTTTCCTTACTTATACCTTTTTACAGACTGGGAATATTTTATCTTCTGCTTTTTGTAGTCATAATGAATAGTCTTTCAGAGTCCTCTCAATACAAAAAAAAGTTTATTTAACTGCAGATTTCTCCACATGTAAAAGTTAGGGCTGTCAAAAGAGGAATTTCAAGGGAGCAGGAAGGCACTTTACCTTTTAGTCTGGACTCAAGTGTCTCTGGAGGTTTGTTTTCCCAGGTGTTGGGAACAAAACCCTTGGTGCAGTCTGAGTTTCCAGGCATCACACAGGCTACTTACAGCTTCGACTACTATTTGATGTGAATAAGGAGCTAAAGTTGAGCACCATATGATTTAGTAGTCAATATCTACTTTATAAACAATCCTAACACGGTATTTTGGACTTGACATCTTACATTTTAAACCTATTCAAGTAGATAGTATATCTTAGTATCATGGTTGTTATGATCTCTCATGAGAAATAACAGGTTTAAAGCACATCACAGTATCAACCATTTCATCAGTGCAGTTACTTAGTCATTTTACTTATTTTATTAAAATTAAATGTCTTGTCAAACTATTGAGACAAAAAAAGGCAGGTTTTGTGGCTTTTGAAATCATATAGTGAAAATAGTATTTTGTATTGACTCAGCAAAACTATTTTTAGTATGCAAATCAATGCATTTCTTAGAGTAAATGCAGAGCCAGATATTTGATATTGTACTCGAGTTTTTGGTGTTTCCTAGATGAGTGAACAAAATTATTTTTCAAGGTTTATCATAGTCATAAAGGCAAGTTGATGAAGATGTTACTGCAGATGTTGAGAGAACTGTAATTCTTTATGAGGATTGTTAAGAAAAGTCAGCTGCTTGAACGTGAGATATTTTAAAATTACTCAGGTATAGGTACTTGAGATATATGAGGATTTTAATAAAATACTTCCTATCAATAAAAGATTTACTGCTTTATTTATAAAACATCAAAAGAATGCAATATAAGAGAAGTCTGCTACAAAAAGTAGCATAGACATAAGGATAGGGAACTGAGTTTGAGGCTTAGTCTATGATTAGCATAACTTAAATTCAAGCAATCAAATACAATATGCAGACACATATGGAGAAATTAAGCAAGATATGTGACAATACACCTGTGTGAGTGCCTGATGCTGTTGCTATCATAGACATCAAAGAAAATGAGAGTTGTATAATGATGACCAAGGCATTCATTACGTGTGATTACTTGATTTATTGTCAGTTAGTTATGGGTTGTATTCACAGAACTGAGCTGAAATACAGGTAGTGGTAGAAAAGGAGCTATTTAAGTGTAGATGCAATGATCCTAGGACTGAGTCTGTAGCACAAACCAGACTGAACTTTGTAGATATTCCTACTTCAAGTATCTCACATAGTACTGTATACTATGGGGTGGTATACCTCAAAGTAGTTTTGGTTTGCTTGGTATTCCAATGGAGAATATTTAGGGTGTTCTCCTTGAAAAACATTTAGAAAAAGAAACATTTATATTCATTAGTAGAAGTTGGGATGTGATTAAAAAGAGAAGAAAAAATCTACTCCTTTTAAACCTGATTTTTCAGTTAATCTAATACTAATAATTCAGTTTATTAATAATGATATATTATGTTACCTTAATAATAATAAAAATATGTATTACTAATAATATATAATAATATATTATCTGTACCATGTAATTAATTATTATTAATAATAATTAAATACTTATTATTAATTAGTAGTAAGTTTGTTTGTGTAGATGTTCCACCTATATTCCAACAACTGCAAGTTTTCCTCTACATCCATCCATGCATATATAAGTATATAACCATTATATATGTCCCTTTGCAAAGTGGAGGTGTAAGAGCTTGCATAACTCATGGTCTTGCACACCTGAAGAATTAAATTTCTTTGAAAAAATGTAGGACTCTGAAAGTCCATTCATCCTCTTTTAGCGGTCCTGTTTGAATGAATTTTTTTTCTTCTCAAAGACCTAGTATTTGGCTTGTTATGAGAATTCCAAATTTGGGGCAAGTGTGAAATGCTGGTTAGATTCATGCAGTGTAATTTATTCTGATTGACATCTGCATTACTGATGGAAGAAGTCTGGTTATGAAAAGATTTCTCTAAAAACATTATTCTAAGTCAGAGGTGACAAAACCTTTGCCGCTTAACTTTGGGATGATTTATGAATCCTTCAGTAAAAATTGTAAGTGTATTTTTTAAATGCAGTATTTAGTATCTATTAATTTAGCTGTAAATCAGGCACCAAAACAACGAAGTATGATTCACATCATCATCTATATATATATAAATTTAGAAATTAAGAGATTTTTCACCTATGATAGTGGGAAGAAAGGAAACATAGGGGAAACTGAAGTACTTTGGCTTGGACATCATTAAAGAATGACAAGCCAGTTCTTACGACTTCATTGACTCACATGCAGTGTTTTTGAGTAGTTAACTAATAATAACTACCTTGAATTGTGGACATTATTAGAAAGACAGTCTCAGATCAGAGTTTAGATTATAAACATCTGAGCTATGAGGATGGGTATGCATATGACTTTTTGGAACTAGTAGTTAGCAATCAAAGCAGTCAAGGTCAAAAAAAAGAAACTGATTGTGCTAGATATTACAGATCTGCTAGGTTGTCTTCTGGGCGTGGACAAAAGGATGGAGGTGGTGAGACTGTTGAGCTAAACTGGAAATGTAATCAGGTTCAGGATAAATGAAACTAAATATAATTCATTATTTTGTTATGTTAAGATTTTTCAGTTTTCAAATCTGTGAAGTTAGTTAAAATTTTTGCAGAAAAGACATTACTGAGTGTGCATTGTGAAATCCATGGTATTTAGCCTTTGAGGCTAATAAATACTATTTATGAAATCAAGTATTTTTCATAGAAGGAAAAAAGTAATCATTTTTTTAAAAAGAATGTGTTTTCACAAACATTTGTAAGGCCATAGGAAAATCAGCAAGGCCATGCCTTGCTTTAAAAAAAGCCATAAACAAATGCAAACGTCCATTGCTTGTTTCTTTATAGCACTTTGGAAAAAGGTGGGCGGCCATCTGCAGATGGACAGAAGACCGATGGGTCCTTCTGCAAGATATTCTTCGTAAATGGCAGCACTTTGCAGAAGAGCAGGTGAGTAGTTTCAGCAGCTATAAATTGGAATGTTCTTCAAAAAACTGCACTACGAAAGTCCTAACTGAAACCTTTACATTCTCTCCAATTTTCTTTCAGTGCCTTTTTGATGCATGGCTTAATGAGAAAGAGGATGCTGTGAGCAAAATTCATACAACTGGCTTTAAAGATCAAAATGAAGTGCTGACCAATCTACACAAATTAGCTGTATGTATTTTTCATTCTCCTTTTTATGTTCAGGTTTCTTATTCATGAATCTGAGTGCATGTGGCTTTATCCCACTCTCAAACGGTATGATTTAACAGAACTACTGTGTCATACTTTGGGAATGGATGTTGTTTTATGTAGGTGGAATAGGTTGGTCCATGGCCTTGCTGATAAAGGAACCAATATGTACAGATGTTTCCCTCGGTTGTGTCTTCAGTCAAAAGTTTATGAACTGAAATAGCATTTGGGTGTCTTAAAAGTAGGTATACTTTTATAGTGAAAGTTCTGTGTTGATACTGTTTATGTATATATATATCGTGTGTGAGTCTGAGAATATACATACAAAGATATATGCATACGAGTAAATACTTAGCATACAGCAAAGCCTGTTATACATTCCTTGAACATGAAAAAGCTAAAGACTCAAAAGTTGTGAAATGTGTATATTAGCATAAATTTACAACTATACATCAACTGTATTTTAGAAATCTAGTTACATATATAAAACGCACTCTTTTCAACTTGCCCCCTAACTCACTCTTCAAAAAATACACTACTATGCATCATTGTTGTGGAGGGACTGTAGTCTGACTGGCCTAGAATGGTGCTGTGCCTGTGGCGGTGGAAAACTTGTCACAGCCTAGACTTGCAAATGGTTTTATAGTATTAGGACCTTTGTAAAGAAAATGGTATAGTGTGTGCTATTTTTGTACATAGCAATAACTGCCTTTAGAGGGAAGGAAACATTCGTGAACAGGATTTTGTTAAAATAGGTAAATTATTATTGCTGTAAATAGGAACTTCATTGATAATCTTCTGTTTAAACAGAATTATTCTTATTTGGTTTGTCAAATGGGCGGGGACAGGGCGGGGGGAGGAAAGTGTCATAGGCATTATTTCAAAGCTTGGTTTTACAGCTTAGGTACTAGAATTTTTAGGCCTGAATGATCCTCAATTTATTATTAACTATTTGGTTATACAGTAGGCCCAACCTTAGATTTTTAAAAAATTATTTAAGAGTTGATGTCCTTCTTATCCTTCTGTATTAAAAGTAGAAACACTTGGGCTTTTGATCAATAAAAATACCATGATATTTCTGAAGTTTAAATAACTGTGATGTTCTTAAAATTTTCTATATTTTATCCTGACATATACATATGTATAAGGTTTTTGAAGAAAAATTAAAATTCTTATAGCTTGATCGTTTAATTCACAGCTACCTTGCAGCTGATGCAGAATTAGTGGTAAATGTGCCTGTTGATTCATAGAATGGCTAAGAAGCTAATATTTGTTTATTTTCTTTCCAAAATTCAAGACCTCAAAATATGGTTGTTTGCATAATCCTAAAACACTGTAATTCTTATGGTACCATACTTCCCCACATCCCCCTCCCCCCCCCCGCCCTTGTTTTTGCCTCTGTAGTTCTAGAAACTAATAAAAACATGTATTTAGAAGTACAAACTTGGATTTTGATTAAAGATTAGTTAGGATTCATTCAACTTTTTTGTAAAGCAAAGGAACTCTTCAGGTATTCAGTTGTCTCTGTGTATATGCTTCTTGGAAATTCTAGTAATCTAGCGTGTAAGTAGTCTTTAAATTGGCTTCAAGCCAAGCTTTTATTAATGCATAATGAATTAGAGGAAACTCAGGATGCTTTAGAGTTCCTTCATGAAGAAAAACTTGTGACAAGAAATTCAGATTTATTCAAGAAATTGGTACTTGTGGATTTTCGCAAGTTGCTGGAGGAAATGAGAACTGGGGTTTAAAATGTTTTTCACAAATTGTGAAGTAGCAAGCTATTAATGGTTTTAAAGGGTTAAGGGTGATACCAGTTTGGGTGCCTTTCAGAATTGCTTGGAAATATGCTGTTAAGAACAACATAGTTTCCTTTAGTAGTATTTTGATAAATTTGTTTAATGACATAAATGCACACTCTTATGAAGTTAATTGCATTGTCAGCTTATATTATTAAGCATCACTCTCATGAAAGAATTGTGGTCTTTCATGAAACTGAATGTTTAAACACCGCAGTACATAAAGTGATTCTTCCATCCCCCTGAACCTCCACAAGAATGATGTCAACCTTGACAGAACAGGCGGGATTTATTAATAGCAACTTCATCTTTTTTGCACATGAATAACTTTGATGTTTTTCGAAACAGCTGATCCATAATGCAGTAGTTTAGATATTTATATGTTGATGGTATGCTGGAGAAATGGTGTCTCTTTAGTCTCTTTCATTTGTAGCAGAAAAGTATTTTCTACTTTTGGAATTCCTTTATCAGGTTTTAGACCAAGTAGCAGTCATCTCCAAATTCCAGTGAGTATGTATTTTTACCTTTACATAATGCCAAATTGCCAGGAGTTTTGTGGGTGAAGATTTACTGTTTTAATCTTCTCTGAATTACGGGGAATTCGTATTAATTATATACCCACAGGAAAATTCTTGTAAGGGAAGATATTCTTGCACTCTTGGACTGGCTTTTAGAAATAGGGAAAAATGGTACCATGTTATCCTGGTCCTGACATTCAAATAATGCCTGTACTTTGACATACATTATTTTGGACATAGAGGTGTGTTTGGATGTAGGAAAGGAGAAGCTATCATGAAAAATTGCCTTTATAATTTCCAGATTGTTCCATAATTGTAAAGGTGAATCTGTGAGGCAATAAACATACATTCTTTTACTAATATAAAAATGTTTCTATTCTTAACAATATGGTAGCTTGGCCTCTCACTTGTCTAATTGTTTCCAGCAGGAAGTTACAGTATGAGTTTGTCCTGTTATATCTTAAGAGTTTTAGGTTTTATATCATGATACGGCATAAGAGCTTCCAGTCTATTTTCCTGTCTCTCTTATATGCACAACTTGGCAAGATTAAGATCATGTTCTTTAGCCAGATTTCAGTCTCTTAAGCCTGAAGGAAATCTCTGAAGGTATTTTATTAAACCATTTATCATTATGACCGTTCATTTGAAATTCTACAATCCTCCTACAAGGTCTTAAGCCTTCTAAAGTGACTGAAGTAAAATAGGTCTGTGGAGATGCTGTTCAAAGTATGAAAAAAAATTGACTCTTGCATCACATTAATCACTACATCACATAGTAAGAATATAAAGTAAAATAAGCAAGAGTAGCTGGTAGTTTTCATACCTATTTGCAGTCCAGGATACTTCTGAAGAAATCAGGATTTCAGTATGGCTTGTTGGTGCAGAAATACTTCAGTGTCTTTGCCACAGTAATTTTATCTCAAGTTTATCAAGTGATAGGAAATACACTCTTTAGTTAAGATTGGATTTTTTTATAGTGACCACTATTACTGCTTAAAAATATGCTTTCATTTACTGACATTTGTTAAATGTATATGCATATATTTTCAGACAGTAATAAAAATTTTGAGTAAGCAGAAAGATTGGGATTGTTCCTGAACCAAAAATCTCTATACGTGGATTCCTGTTTCAGGATTGCTGGAAGATTTTTGCAGTCCAGATTCTGATTATTTTACTTAGTATAAATAAGCATTTTTTTCTCTAAAATTTGCCCCTTTCAAATGACTTGACTGCAGGCTTACCATAATTAACAAGTATTGGTTCTGTAGATTCTTTTTCAGGTGTAATTCTCCCAAACTGAGAGAAGGTGGCAAATGAAAACATTTTTAATAAAACTATAGAAATTAAACACTGATATTCAATTTGGTGTTGGCATAATGTACGGAGGTTGGGATATATTCTGGGAAGTGGAAGACAAAATATTTTGAAATCCATCTAACAGAAGAGTGTTTTAGGATGTCACAAAGACAATGATGCTGTGGTGGGTTAGCCTTGGCTGACCATGAGATGCCACTCTCTCACTCCATTCCTCAGCAAGGCAGGAGCAGGAAAGACTAAAAGCTCGTTGATCAAGATGAGGACAGGGAGATCACTCAGCAATTACTTTTACAGGCAAAACAGACTCAGCTTGGGGAACCAGATCAGACTAGCATAATGAGAAATAAGAACAATCTTAAAAAAACTTCCTCTCATCCCTTCTTTCTTCTCAGGCTCAATTTCACTCCCAATTTCTTTACCTCCTCCCCCTTAGTAGTGCAGGAGACAGGAATAGAGGTTGTGCTTAGTTAGTCACACATTGTCTCTTTTGCAACTTCCTATTCACACTGTTTCCCTGCTCCAGCATGGTGTCCCACCCACAGGGGACAGTCCATAAACTGCTGCAACATGCATCCTTTGCACAGGCTGCAGTTTTTCATGAACTGCTCCAGCATGGGTGCTTTCCATGGAGTGTAATCCTTCAGGAGCAGACTGCTCCAGTGTGGGTCTGCCATGAGGTCACAAGTCCTGCCAGCAAACCCGCTCCAGTGTGGGCTCCTCTCTCTCCACAGGTCCTCCCAAGAGCCTGCTCCCCAGCACGGGTTGTCCATGGGGTCACAGCTTCCTTCAGGCACATCTGCCTGCTCTGATGTGGGGTCCTCCATGAGCTGTAGAGGGGAAACCTGCATTGCCATGTTCTTCGCTATGGCCTGCAGGGAAATCTCTTCTCTGGCTCCTGGAGCACCTCCTCCCACTCCTTCTCTGACCTTGGTGCCTGCAGGGCTGTTCCTCTCCCATTTTTCTCACTCATTCTCTTACAGCTTCTGTGCAGCAGAAGCTTTCTTAACACCACTTCTTAACAATATTTTCACAGAGGCACCACCAGAGTCACCGGTGGGCTTAGCTTCGGGCAGTGGCAGGTCTATTTTGGAGCCACCTAGAACTGGTTGTCTCTGACATGAGGGCAGCCCCTGCTGTCTTCTCAGAGAAGCCACCCTTGCAGCCCCCATGCTGCCAAAATCTTGCCATGTAAACCTGATACAGATGCTGTCCCTATTTTTCCTTCAGCTTTAGCAGGCATGTTTTCATTGTTATTTAAATGAATGGGTAAAATATATTTTTCGTAGGGTAGCAATTCACCTAGTTCTAACTTTGTGTCAAACCTGGTATCAAATCACTTGGATTTCTTAATTTTTATACTGTACCCATAATATGTATTTGTAAGAATTTTTGTTTAGATAAAACTGGCTTTTGCGAGAAATATTTGTGTTTCAATAACCTCAAATTGCTTGTTTCAGCAAATTCATTCAGTATTTGCATGTGAAAATTTATCATCTTTGTCATTAACTCTCTTCTGGGATCTCTTTAGTCTAAAGATTAGAAAAACTGTTTAGGCTTTACTACTTTGTACACGTATTAATACTGATTTTTCTTCATTTTTTTAATGATGTTGATGGGTAGCTGCTCCAGTTCTAAAAATATATCCTTAAAACAACAGGTGTTATTTAAAATTTTTCATCTACCATTTATTCACTGTCACTATAATTGTTTCTGAATTCTTACACAAGGCAAAGGGTGACACAGAGCATGGACTAAGCTGGAGGATGTAATGCACTGAGAATGTAGAACATAAGTGGACAGACTGAAGTGAAATTGTGCTGTCATTTATGGCACAGGCTTGATACGTTGTTTTCACGTCCTGTGCCTAAGTTTTGCAGCCTGTGAACAGAAGTTGATGGTTGTTCCTCTTTTTCATAAAACTTGTTCAGATCTACTGCAAAGGTATAAAAGATCTAGGTCTATAGATTTGTAGTAAATATTCCATTAATAAAGAGTTAAATCTTCTCTTTACTTAATGCAAATTTCTTTACTTATTAAAAGAGATAAATTAGATATTACACTATTTTTTACTGGAATGGATCTCTTAGCAATTACTTTACAGATGTTGCCGAATAGAATATTACAATGAGCGAAGAAAGTATTTGGTGATGTTTAAGGAAAAGAAAACCAGCAATAATTAAAAACTTTAAAACAAGAACCAACTAGTAGAAGCATATTACCAATGAATAAGGAAGCTACTTTATAAGGTTCAAATATTGGAGTTTACATTATGAACTTGATAGAAGTTATGATTTGATACTAAATTTTGTAAAGCAAACAGTGCCATTTATTCTCTTGCAGATTGATAAATTACATTTTTTGTTGCTAGCTCATTAGTATTTTAGGTCTGTTTTTGTACCAGATAAGAACAGAGTAAGAGCATGTTTTCTGTTTCTGAGGCACATTGACAGGTTTTCAATAAGGAAAACAGAATCCCCTAGTATAGTTTTACAGGTTAACTCTAGCTATGACAAAAGCATATCAGGTAGTAGTGAGCATATAAAGTTTTATTGTCCTTCTGTTTCTAGTATTTCACTTACTGATTGTGCTCCATGTATCTGGGATTGATGCTGAACTCACAAATGAGTTCATACAGCTGTTGTCAGCTGTGAAGGTTGGAAATAAAGCACTGCTGTTCAGAGTTCACTAATCATAGAATCGTTCAGGTTGGAAAAGACCTTTGGGATCATTGAGTCCAACCATCAGCCCTACTTTACAAAGTTCTCCCCTAAACCATATCCCCCAACACACATCTAAACAACCCTTAAACACATCCAGGGATGGTGACTCAACCACCTCCCTGGGCAGCCTATTCCAGTATCTGACTACTCTTTCCATGAA
>JAVSBS010009508.1:0-12496 GCA_033124195.1 Coracias cyanogaster
CTGCTGGACTCTCTCCAGTAGTTCCTTGTCTCTCTTGAACTGGAGAGCCCAGCACTGGACACAACACTCCAGAGGTGACCTCAGCAGGGCAGAGTAGAAGGGGAGGGGAACCTCCCTTGATCTGCTGGTCACACTCTTCATGCACCCCAGCACACTATTGGTCTTCTTGGTCACAAGGGCATGTTGCTGGCTTATGGTGAACTTGTCTCCCAGCACTGCAGGTCCTTCTCGTTGCAGGAAAGAAGAGCAAATAATTTCTCTGCCTGCCTTCTCAAAGTATGGTTACCAGTGATCCCCTTCCCAGAGCAGCTCTGGGTTGCTTTTTTCAACCCGTGGTGCAGTGACCCTGTGCTCCAGCACTTTGGAAGGATCCCCCCATGCCCATCTGCTTTCCTGGCAGAGCGGAAGGTTCAGCTTTGTGCTCAGTTGCATTTTTACCTTCCATGGAGAAGTGAAAGCACCTAAGGTGGCTGCTGCTCTTCACAGTGTGACGATGCAGCACAAGCTCTTCAGTATCAGTTACGTTCAGGGTCACGGATGGGTGGAGAGAACGCCCAGGCACCCTGTTATCTTGGCTGCTCAGCTGGAGGAGGGAAGGAAGGGAGGTCCAAAGCCTTTCTCATTTTTGGAAGCAGGTCCTCAAATACCCTCCTTGTCTGCAGCTGGAGAGGGAGCAGCCCTGCTCCTGGCCATGATCTGAAGAGGGTCATAGGAGCAGAAATTAAGCAAAGGGATGAGATGAAGGAGAGAAATGCCTCAGAAAGAGCTGTGACGAAGAGGCTAAATGAGGAAAGAAAGGTCACAGAGAGGAGTCACAGCATCTGATTCAAAACCCTTTGAAATCGAAGGGAGGACTCCTGCGTTCAGTGGGTTTGAATTGGGCTGTCGGGAGAACAATCCATTGCGTCATTTGAAGGCGTTGTGAAACTGGGGACAGCGGAGGGGAAAACACAGCCTTTGAAAGAGTTGGAAGGGAAACCTCTGCAGTCTGGAGAGCTTTTTAAAGGTCTGGAAGAGCTGGTCTTGCTTGGCCAGGCTGTCAGGCAGCCCCAAGCCCTGGGTCCTGCCTGGGGATTTCTTCGGGGAGCTCAGCACGTGTGGGAACCCGTGTCAAACTGCAGCAGGTAGGAGAGGAGGGAGATGGGGATGTGTCCTAAATACAGCCCTGTGTCACTCACAAATCCTTCCAGGTCTGGCCATCATCATGGAAATGTGGCCAAAGATTTTAGGGAGGCTGAGGAGAGGGACCACTGTCTGTGATGTTGTTTGGGGCACAATGGCAGCTCTCACATGTCAGCTGGAGAGAACTGGGTTTCCTCTAGAGAGTGGATGGTGTTTGGGCACTTGACCACCTTGTGTCTGTGAATTCCTAAGAAGCTGGCCAGGTTTGATGTAATTTGGGATATTTTGGAAGTCATTGGAGGTGGTTGTCTGAATGCCCTTTGTATTAACTGCAGCCAGTGCTCATCAGCTTGTGTCCATCCCATGTGTGCCACTTGAGATAAAGTCTGTGGGTGGCTTCTCTATGTCAGCATGTTGGACTTCAAAAGTTCCCACTCATGTGGATCCATGTGCTTTCTCCTGTAGTGATCCCCTCATCTCAGTGTCATTTCATACTGCTTCCTTCCTAACTCCCACCATCAGCTAATGGCGTGGCCCTGGCTGCCCACATCTCCCAAACTAGCTTGAGGTGCAGCTGCCAGTGCCAGGGAATGCTGCCAAAACAAGTGGGTTGGGAACCTGAAGGGGATGTTTGGTGTCCAAATCCTCTTGATTTCCAAAGGAAGATGGGTACCAAACTCTTTGAAATCTTCTTCAGCCTCTCCTCCCTTGTTCCCACATCTTGCAGTAGCCCCTTGAGTACACAGGGAGAGTCAAGGCTTGGTTCTGTTCAACCTGAAGCTGCATGTGCTCGAGCACTTTTCTTGGCCTTTCTCTGCCTCAGTTTCCCCATCTGGAAAGCGGTGGGGGTGATAATGCTCGTTTCCTCTGCTCTGAACATCTGCACCTTTTCATACAGCTTGGAGTTCATGCTCTGGTGAGCAGCATTCCTCTGGATAGAGGCCAAGTCACTTGGAAGGTTTAAGATTAACTTTGCCTGCTGCATCCCAGTGGTTCCTGGCTGCATGCTCATGCCATGGACCTGCTGGTGCATCAGCCTGTCATAGTCCAGCTACATGGGAAGCTCTGTGGTGAAACAGCAAGAGTAGGGATGCAGCATAGGATCAGAGCCGGGGGTTGACAACAGGGTTTACCAACAGACCCCAGCAAGAGGATGGATGAGCCAAGCCCAGCATCCAGCCAGGAGGAGATGAGCTGGAGAGAGCTACTTACAACATAGGCCTGAGGTCCACCTTGAAGAGAAGTAAACCTAGTAGACAGCTCCAGTAAGGGCTGGGCTCCTTCAGTGTAGCTGCTGGACCAATCGGCCAATAGTGTTTGGTGGGGGTCCCAGGTGGGGTGATTAATCCCTGTGAATATACCCAGGGCCTCCGGAGGGAGCAGGACACTGCTGCGTTGTCTCTGCTGTGTCAGCAATTGAGCCCTGCTGTTGAACTTGTCCCTTTTTCTGTTCTCTCTCCAGCGCCCCAAGCCTGCCGGTCAAGATGGCCAAGCCCAGCAAGATGAACCAGGCCCTGGCAGGTAAGGACCCTGCTCTGTCCCCAGGGTTGTGTGAGCGAGAGCTTCACCTCTCTGTGGCACGTCCTTTCCTTTGTTAGTCTTTAGGAAGAGTCTAAAATTCTGCTGGCATTTAGAATTCTGGGCCCAAAGGCTTTTCAGGAAGGTAAAGAAGCAAAACTGGGGGAGAATGAGGTGGTCAAACCTTAGAGGGTTTTTCTCATTAGTGCTGGTCCTGAGGCCTCAAAATGGGTGTATTTGAGGGCTGGGTTTTTATCTTCTCCTGTAGCTGTGGATGAACGAGGAGCTGGGGGGGAGTGTGTAGATCAAGCTCAGCGCGAGCTGTAATGTGCTACTTCTAAACTCAGGGGTGAAGAGTGGTGTGAGGTGTGGGGAGGTTTAATTCAATTTTTTAATGTGCTTTTATTACAAAGAGCTCAGATGGTCTTTAGCTTACAAAATGATTGTGACACCTTGTCTTGGGGAAAGGAGGGGACAGAAGTTGAATCAGACGTGGTCTCCTGCGGCAGCAGAGCACAGGTCTGCTTGTTACCATCCAAAGCTGTGAATAAAATACTAAATACACCCGAGGAGTGTGTCTGTAAGGGGGGAAAGTGGCACTTTCCAGTGCTCCTTTCCAGAGTAGGTTTGCCTGTTAAACGTGAAATGGTGTTGCCTTGAAAACGGCAGCTTGTGCTCGCAGCTTTCGGGGGAAGCATTGCCATACCCAAAATGGTCGGTGCGTTTGCTCTGTTTTGCTTCAGCCTGCACCAAACCACAGGACCCTGGTGTGGTGCTGCTGGGGGGTATTACAGGAGTTCTGCTGAGTGTGGAAGTCATACTATAACATGGTAACCCAGGGATAGAGGAGTGGAAAAGACCCGATGTATGGCATTTTCTGGGCTTTTTCTGTACCCACTTCAGACATTGCAGAGTATCTGTTAACCCTTTCCTTCCTCTGGTGCTTGTCCGTGCATGGTCTGTTGAGTTTATTAGCTCCTTGGACACCAGACGTTGCTCCTGAGTAAGTGGAGACAGCTACTTTCTCACTCTTAAAGGAAACGGTTACCACCTCATTCTAGGAAAGGTGATGGTGCCTGGTCCTGTCTTGAGTGTCAGGCTTTAGCCTGCCTAAAAATGATCCTCAGGAGTGATGTTTCCAGTTGCCTGATATTAGAGACCCGTGCCTTGCATGTCTCCCTAGCCAAATGGGCGCTGTATAAAGACTAGTACCGGGTGTCCTCTGAGCACACAGCCCATCTATCTCCCAGTCTTTGAGGAAATGAGATGTAAAGTCAAGCTCAGAGCTTGCCTAGGTGGATGACCTGAGCAGAACACCCCTCACTTAGAAAAGCTCCAAATTTCATCCCCTGGCTGTTAGCACCGGCTGTGTAATTAGCTGCTTAATCACATAAAGGTAAGCGCAGCAGAGAACTGAAGAGCCCTGGTGAATCCAGGCTGTGTCAGTGTTGTTAACCAGGATCTCCTGGGCAAGTCATCCACTGTGAATTCAGAAGAGGGTCGATTTGTACCTTGTAGTGCCACGTTTAGCTATAAAAGGCTTCAGGAGGGCTCAGCAGAATAAGCCATTTACCACCATTTAATAAAAAAAAAAGAAAAGGTTAAGCTTGTAATTGATCCCTCTGTTGTTGGAGGGTCGGGATGCAAATGAGGGTGTAATTATTAATTTTATTAATCTTTAGCTCTCCCCAGTAGTCACAGTGAGTTGCAGGGGAGTGCAGAGCTGAGGGTGGTCTGGGCAGAGGCAGCTCCCTGGGGCCAAGGTCTCCTTCAGCTCCAGGTCTTTGTAGGACACAGCTTTGGTCGGCCTGTGCTGCCTTCTGCCAAGCGTGACAGAACTCAGAGGTGCAAGGGAGGAGAAAAGTCTGAATTTCAACCTGTCCTTAAAATCACATAGAAACAGAAGAATCTGGATAAGTTCATTAACAAGTGAAAGGAAAATAAATCTCTAAGAACATTTCTGGTAAAAGGCAAGGGGTGGAGTTCTGCTAAAAAGGCCAAATTTTATTGAAATGTTAATTGGCTGGGTCTTTGGGGACACCTTCTTCCCCTCTATGCTCCACTCTCTGTTTCCAGAGCCTCTTCTGGGAAGTGGTATTTTGTTCATATTTAAAATCCTGCAGGTGTGTTTGAGTTACTTATTATTCAGGTTATTCTTCAATACACGGGCCGGGCCCCTTCTGTTCCTCCAGTCCCCACTGCACAACTGCATCCTTCAGCATCAGTGGTGGAAAGGTTGGGGATCCCGGGGCTCCGTGATGGTGTAGGGGAGGGGGCAGCCTTGGATGTGAACTCATCAAGGCTTTATTCTGGGAAGCGTGTCCAGGAGTCTTGCAACTCCTGGTCTCCATCCCGAGGTGCCTCGGGGCAGCTTTGGCTCTAGTTTCAGGCAGGAAAGATCAAACACCTGAACCTTGTGGGTGATCTTAAAGAGTGGCCGGTGCATCTCTTGGATGCAGAGGGAGGTTCTGGTGGGTGGGCAGGAGATGGGGGATCCTGTGGGTCTGAGTGAGGAGCTGGGTTTTATTTGTGATGAACACCCAGGGATTTGCTTGAGGGATTAATAACACTGTGAACCCCCCCTCTTCTGAAAGCACCACTTGGGATCCCAGAAATCGTGAAGCTAACTTTAAAAACCGTGTTTTGTACAAAGAATAAGAAATTATTTCTTTTTCTTCACTTTCTGCTATTTTAGTACTTTAAGGTGCTTGTGGAAACTTGTCTTTTAAGCTTTTTCATTCCCTCTGAGTATTTGGTTGGTATGGTGGAATGCTGGAGCAGGGGTCTGAGCCCACTGTTGAACCCCAGCGCTGGCGTTCAGATCAGCTGAACCAACGTCTCTTGGCAGTGACAGAGTGTAGCTGGTGTGTCTCGGGGTGGGGGCAGGCTAGGCAGATGTTTGAAGGCCCTGTAAGATTGTTTTTAAGATGAAGGCTGCAAATGAGCTTTTTAAGTTAAACTGAGTGTTTTATTCATAGGGTACCTAGAGCTGGGGCACTTGGGAACACACTAACCATAATCTTGCCGGTGGATAGAATTGTCAAATGGGCAATGCTTTTCTGAGATCTAGGGTTATTTGAGGTAAGCTCTGCCCTTTGCCCTCTACCTACTTAAATCCAGGATTGGAACCGAAGACATGCTAGTCTCAGGTCTGTGCAAGTAGAGATCAGCAGCTAGAGCTGGTGGCCAGAGGGGCGCATTAGGCTGGGTCTGAGCAAGTCTGTGGTCAACACTCATTCCATTATGTAAGGGTGTTTTACCCATGCTCGGCTTCTGCACAGGATATTACAAAAGTCCCTTATTTACAGGCAGGCTGAGAAATGCTGGTGGATGTTGTCATAGCTCCCGTGAAAATAATTTTCCCCCAAGGAGTCAGTAATGTTGTATTTCTGGCCAAAGAGATGCTTTGAGCGAGAGAAGAGTCACACTCTGAGTGTGACTATTGCACGTGTTCATAGGGTTGGCTCAGGTGCTGAAGAAAGCTTTGCAAGGCTTTGTCCCCTCCGTCCTGCAGTCCCTCCAGGGGAGAAACCCACTGGCCAGTGGAAAGTATGAATATATTAATATTTTTTTCAAGCTCCTTGGGTAAGTAGGGAGCAGCAGGAACTCTTGCAGGAACATGCGGGTGTCCAGAGCAGTCTTGGTCTGGGCAAGCTGATCTTGTTGCAGCTTGACTCTTAGGTGAGAATTTATCCAGGTTCTCATTTGCTCCTGACATAACTCCACAAATGCCTACAGCAAGTTCTGAATCAATGGTTGTGTCCACGGGTCAGAGTTGGAGAATCGATCTGCAGATGTGATGTGCGTCTGTGTCACACTCTCCCACGTAAGGCTTGGATCAGAGGAGATCCTTTACTGGGGACTCTTGTCACCAGGCTTGTGGGAGGATTGTTAGATGCTGAGATTTCCAGCATTGTATAAGACCTTTAAAGGAGGCATCGCTACTGGGTGTTGAGATGAGCCAGCAAAGCAGTGTCACAGCAGAACATCCTCTTTTCGAATGCTCTCTTGATTTGAATCTGCAGATGATGATTCATTGTGCATTTCTCTAAAGCTGCCAGAAGGTATAAGGAGAAAAACTTCCTTTTCTTGACTGGTTTAGGATTGTCCATCGGAAAACATTTGGTTGGGGTAATTCTCCTGGTGCCACACTTGCTCTGTGCTGTATATCTGTGTGGAGTTGTAGGTGTGTGTGCAGCTCATAAAATAAGAAAGAGAAGGTTCCCAGAATAAACATTTATTTTCTTTGTGCTGACTTGTGGTGCTGCAGGTACTTCTGGTCATCTTATTCCAGGTATGAGAGGGGCTGTGTTAGAGGGTAACTGAGCTCAGCTGAGGTTCTGTGGCTTGTGTTCTTCACTTGGTCTGATTTTTTTTTTTTGAAGGCAACATTTTGTCCTACAGCATTAAGAGTCTGAAGTCAGTTGTTCTGCCTCTGCTTCTGTCATGGGTTTGGTTTTTTTTTTTTCTTTTTAAACAGGCTCTGCATGTTAATATTAGCAAGACAATATTGATCTCTTCAGAAGAGAGCATTAATTTAGCATTTGCTGATCAGTCAGCTGCGTGTGGGTGGTGATAATCCCTGTTAGTCTTTGGACTTGCTTTTCAAATGTCAGCCTTTGCAATCAGCTCTGTCGCGCTGCTTAGCAGGTTTTTTTTGAGACAACTTTACTGCTTCCTTTTCTGCACCAGTTCCAGGGAATTGTGTTTTGCAGCCTTGGGGGGATCAGGCTGCCTGAGCTCATCGTCCCCCTGCCCTGGGGAGCTCTGGCATCTTGCCTTTTCCTCAAGAATATTGTTCTTCTGGGCTCTCTAATCATCATGGGTTGGTGTGGGAATACCTCTGACTGTCCTTGAACCTGCTGAAAGGTTTTACCTGCCTGGTGGGAGCTTTGGTGCTGCTGCTGGGTTTCAAGTGTTCACTTGTACTCACTCATTCAAAAAACAAGTAGCTTTTGTTATTTAAGCTCTTCCTTAAGGCTCCCTGGGAGCAGTGATGGGCTGCTTACTTAGGCTGCGCTTGAGAGCACACGTTGGTCTTGCAGTCTTTAGTTCAAGACTTAAAGAAAGTTATTTTGATTGTGAAATTTCTGGATTGAGTGTTCAGTTAGAGGCCTTCTGGATTGTACTGATGTCAAGGGCTCTCCTTGGCTGTACCTGCTGGGAGCAGCCTGGTGCTGTTGGTAGGGTGAGGGCTACTGACCCAGAGCTTGCGTGCTTTGAAGATCTTCCTCTGGCCCTGCAGATCCTGAGAACTGGGGGCTACACCTCCAATCTAGAACAATAGTGATGGTACCTGATGTGAGTGATCCACAGCTGCCTGGTCGGCTGTTACCTCTTCCCATCTGGAAGCACATGGATTCACCATGTGCCTGGTCTTCTGGCCAGACCAGCTCTGCCAGAGATTCTTGGGTATCCCTGAGGGAATTATTTCATCTGTCTGTGCCCTTCTCCCTGTCTTGCGAAACCCCTTCTGTCTGTCTTTTGGTCCTTAGATGAGAAAGTTTTAGTAAAAATGTCCAACTTTTCGTATTGAGAAAGGACTTAAGGAGGTTCTCACATATTTATTATCCATGGACCTTACATGAAGGAGATGCCAAATGCAGTTGGCCCTGTGTAGGGGTAGTTCTGCTCATGGGACATTGCCACAGGCTTTGCACAGGGGATTTCCAGTCACAAGGCACAGGTTCTTGACCGGTTGCCTATTTGAGGCAGAAAACAGTCTTACCAATTGCCCACAAAGCTGGCTGATGCTCCCCATCATAACTCAGCTTTCAGTCATGTGTGGGCAAGGGACCTTGTTTTTGTCCTGAGCAAATGTGCTCTTATATCTTCCTTTCCCAACGGAGCTGAACAGAGCCTTGAAAGAAAGAAAATCCTTGGAAATCTGAGCTTAGGCTGTGAATTACTGTGCAGAATGGGGGCAAGAATTTCTGTAGCATTAGGGCGTGGTTTTGCATGGTCTGCTTCAGAGGCAGCTTTTGGAAAAACGCTGCCTCTTAGGCTGTCTGCTGCCAGTCAGTGTCCGTGGGCACTGTGGGTTTAGTTCTGGCCGTGGCCGTTGCAGGTGGGAAATCGCTTCCTGGGAAAGCCAAGGCAGGTGTTTTCCTGAACATAAGTTTAACAGCAATATGCTCCCTTGGAAATGTTGTGACTTGTAACCAGCCTGTATTTCACAGGCAAACATCACATTAGATCAGCATGAGCAGTCCTGGAGCTCTCCCTGTGCCGGCTCTACCTTCAGGGAACGACTGTCCTTTTCAATGATTCATTAGGGCATCCTGTGAATACCACTGGCTGGGATGGGGGAGCCTGGAACTGCGTTGCAGCCGGGGGTGAGGGAAGAGCTAGAGTGCCGAGGAGGGGAGATGGTGCGGGGTGAGCTGTCACTGTAGGGTTCCTGGGGCAGGGGACAGTGTGGGGCAGCTCCAGCCTGGCGCTGTTGTGGTGTTTGAAGGCAGCTGAGCTGTGCTCTGGGGATCGATTTGGTGTGATGCCGTTGAAACTTCAGCGGGAAGTAGCTGAGCAGGACCGTTAGGGTGATGACTCTCATCCTTCAGACCCCCAGGGTCAGGGCTCTTCTGGGGATCTATTGAGCAGGAGGACTTTGCACCACAGCAGACTCAACACCTGAGGAGCCCTAAAGCCAAGGCCAAGAGGGAAGGTCCTGTTCACACACCAGCACAAGGGGTCACGGGCAAGACTCGTGCCCACACTCCCATGCTATAACTCACTGCTTGGGCTCCTCCCTCTGAAAGCCTCTGGATCCTGTCCTTGTGCTGCCTCCAACCCCGTTGCCTCTCAGAAGTTTTATGTCCTCTGAATCAAGGGCTTGGGTTTTGTTTTATCTCTTTTAATTTTCTTTGGAAGGTTAAAGGTTTTGTTTAATGAATGTGTTTCCCCATTGTTTCCCTCCTGCATGTTGATCTCGTACCCACTGTAGGCATGACGGCTATTCTGATGTCAGCCGCCGGACTCCCCGTGCACCTCACCTGTGTGCCGCAAGCTGCCAGCACCCATAAAGCCACTAAAAAACACAACTCAGTTAAGGAGGGGAGGAAAGTGTCCAAGAAAGGTAGTTCCTGCTCAAACTCTGATATTTGCTTCCATCTCCTTCTCTTTATCGCTCTTCACTTGTTCTGCCTCCCTCCTTTCCTCTTGTCTTTCCCTCCACCCTCTTGGCTCTTCTGATTTGACTGATGATGTTCGTCCCACCAAGGGGAGATGTAGGACATGTCTCCTCTGGCCTGCATGGTCTCTGACAGGCTGTAAAATAAGATGTAAAGTAGACCTGGTCCTGTGATAGCTCTGCTCGTTTCCATCAGTCATTAAAGCTGGAGCAGCCCAGTTGTTCCCTTTGCATGTCAGACTCCTGCAGCCTCCCCCGTGGTCCCACTAGACCCTCTTGGGAAGCCCTGGGTGTCCATGTACCAGGACCTTCTCTGACTCATTAGTGGGACAAGTCTGAGAGCTGAGGGACCATCAAGGAGAACATTTAATCCAATAAATGCTCTCAAGAGGAGATTGGCTTGTGAGCTGTGCTTGTCACACTTGAGTCATGGGATGACAAGGATCTTCCAGACAAGCAGGCCTCTGAGTCATACAGGGCTTTCAAGGTCAAATTAAAGAGGATTTGTTCTCTCCACCTCTGTCTGGAGTGGAAGGGAGTGGAGTGTTCTCAGGTAGACGTGTCCTGACAGGAAGGGCTGGGTTGCCACAGCTCTCCTGCCACTTCCAGGGTAGGGCCTTCATTTCTTCTCTTCATATCTCACTGGCATCCCACACTCTCACCCTTGCAGAGCCCATGGGCTCTCAGTTTAGAGCCTGGGTCCCATCCTTGTGTAGCAGCGCTGAGACTCTGCAGGGGTAGGTGTGAATCCAGCCTGGTGTAGCTGTAGAAGTTGTTTGCCAAGCCTGGCACAGGTGTCCTGGGGTGGTCACCCACCACCAAACCTAAGGGGGAACTAGAGTTGGGAGGGTGTTCGATGTGGAGATTCTTATGTTTAAGAAAGGGAGAAGAGCCCCAAGGTGGGGGGGAAGAAGCACCTGGCTGTCTGGGGAGCTTGTAGGTGCCACTCTTTCCTTGGAGAAGTGAGGTCCAAACCTGTCTGAAGGATGGTAGAAGGAACACAGATATTAAATGTGGAAGGGGGTATATTGCAGAAATGCGTTATGGAGAGAGCTGGGAGGAGGAGATGCAAACAGTGAGAAGGAGGGAGAGCCAAATGTGGAGTAGGATGTGTGATAGAGGGGGAGGAGAAAGCAGGGGCGGCAGGAGAAGCAGTGAGGAACAGGAGGAGCAAAGGAAAGCAGGAGGTGAAATAGAAGAGCCATGCAGAGGTGGGTGGCAGAGGGGCTGGATGAGGATCTCTCTGGAGCCAGCTGGTACACGGTGGGGTAACGCAGCTCCTGGTGTGGGCAGCATCTGTGCGGCCTTCCACAGCTAGGGACAAGGGCTGGCTGTGGGGACACCCCGGAGATGGAGCTGTGGAGAGGCCAGGCCCTTCCACAGACATTACTTGCCCCTCTCACTGGAGGAGCCTGAAAAAGAGGGCCACAGCATGCCATTGGTGTGGGTCACCCACTGCTGGTTGATGATATGAAACTAGCTGTATTCAGGGCAAGGTCTGGCCACAAACAGCCCTGGTCCTTGGTGGTTCCACCACCCCACAGCGTGGCTGGCTGCTGGCTGCTCCTTGGTGGGGTCTGTCAGTACCGGGCTCTGCACCGTTCGCAGCATCCAGCTCCTCCGTGTTGCAGAGAAGATGTGGGTGCAAGCAATCAAGACGCTTGCAAGGGTGTGATATTCATAGGAGGCTACATCATGTGGGTTCTGAGTGGGGTGGGGAGAGCGGCAAGGTAAAGCATGAAATGGGGTGGGTGGGGAGGATGGGACATGGGCTGGGGGTGAGAGCAGCACACGCTGTCAGGTGTGGGGAGCACAGGGGTGGCTGTAGCCATGCAGGGTGTTCCACACCCCATCAGCAACATCTCTTCCTCCATGAGTTCACTGGTTCCTCGGTGCTTGCTGCAGCCCCCAGGAGTACAGACTGGCTGTGCTGGGCACCAGACTCAGCCCCTGGGAGAGCCTGGCTGCCGCCTCCCTGCTAGTGCACCAATGCCACCTGCTGGGGCCAGGACAGCGGCACCAAGCAGCTCCTTCTCCCGTCTGCCGTGGCAGGATCTGCCGCTTGTTCTCAACCTTTGCAGCAGAGCCTGTGCGTGACTCCTGGGAGGAGGAGGAGGGTGCTCAGCCCCTCCTAGGAGCAGGCGGTGTTGGTACAACCACTCTGGAGTTAGAAATGTTCTGTGGTGGAAGTTTTGAGCCTGACTTTTGGCCAGACTCTTCTCTTTCCCTTTACAGACCCTGAAGCTGCCAACAGGCAGAGATGGGCCTGTTTTGCACCATGAATTTCTGTATCATGTGCCCTTTCCCCTCCTGCACCCCTCTAGGAGCTTCCACAGCGCTCTAGTAAGAGCTGCGCACCCAAGAGCAGACCCATGGGTGTGCAGGCCACAAGCAGCTGCTGCCCAAAGCGGTGGTGGTGGGCACAGTGTATCCCCACTGAGATCCATCTCGCTCCTTGCAGAGCCTGGCCCCACATGGATGGTGACAGCAGTGATGGGATTCCAGCCACCCTGGTGCGTGGTTGGGATGTGAAACAAAGGTGCTCACTCAGGGAAGCCGTAGTCCTCAGGCAGGATCTGTGCTACCAGTTCTGGCACCTGAGGAGAACTTCTTGTGGCCTTTCAGTACTTAAAGGGGCTATCAGTATGATAGGGACAAACTTTTAGCAGGCCCTGTTGTGACAGGACAAGGGGTGGTGGCTTTAAACTAAAAGAGGGCGATTTAGAC
>JAVSBS010009508.1:17746-29840 GCA_033124195.1 Coracias cyanogaster
CCCAGGCTGCCCAGAGAGGTTGTGGAGTCTCCTTCTCTGGAGAGATTCCAAACGCACCTGGACGTGATCCTGGGCACCTGCTCTGGGTGACCTGCTGGAGCAGGGGGGTTGGATGAGATGATCTCCAGAGGTCCCTGTCAACCCTACCACTCAGTGAAAGCACAGTATGGGTTGAACAGCTAAGCCTAGCAATGCCTCCCTGTTTCCCTTGGGAGCTGGCTGCAGGGCCTGGGGTGGAGGAGGGAGTTTGGCTTCAGTCTCCTCTCAGTGCTCATAGGAGTCAAAATCCTGCTCTGGAGCTGCTCTGTAGAGGAGCAGGCCATAACTATTCTCTATTCCCACCTATTCCCCTCTGACAGATATAGCTCCCTTCCTGTGCTGTCCAGGAGGTGGTGGAGTGGGGTCATAGAATGCACTGGGTTGGAAGGGACCTTCCAAGGTCATCTAGTCCAACCCCCCTGCAGTCAGCAGGGACATCTCTAGCTAGATCAAGTTGCTCAGAGCCCTGTCAAGCCTGGCCTTGAATGTCTCCAGGGATGGGGCCTCTACCACCTCTCTGGGCAACCTGTTCCAGTGTCCCACCACCCTCAGAGTAAAGAAGTTCTTCCTAATGTCTAATCTAAATCTAAGGAAACCTGTCTCTGTGCCCTTAAACCTCAAAGGGGAAGATTAAGGTTGAAAGCAAATCTTCCTGAAGCATCTCCTTGATCATTTCCTCAGTGGATCAGTCCTTCCAGTCAGCCTGTGCTTGCACTACACAGTGGTTTTCTCCCTTCTGTCTTGGACTCTAGGACTGTATCATCTGCATGGAGAAGCTGTCCTCCCCCTCAGGGTACAGCGATGCATGCGAGGGCAGCACCATCAAGCCAGAGACAGTTGGCCGTCTGAAAAACTGCCAGCACTCCTTCCACATGCTCTGTGTGTTGGCCATGTACTCCAACGGGAACAAGGTACCGAGCTGGGCTGTCCCCACCAGGTGCCCTCTGCCCGGGTGACTTGGCTGTGGAGCTGTGATGCCTGCTTCTCTCTCCTCGCAGGACGGGAGCTTGCAGTGCCCCTCTTGTAAAACCATCTATGGAGAGAAAACCGGTACTCAACCCAAAGGGAGGATGGAGGTCTCCACCTTCCCCCAGTCCCTCCCTGGCCACAAGGACTGTGGGACAATCCAGATTGTGTATCATATCAGCAGAGGCATTCAGGTGAGTGCGCAGCACGCTTGCGAGAACGGCTGCTGCCGGCTAGCACGAGCTGTGAAAGCCTCCCAGAAAAGAGCTGAGATCCAGTTGGCAGCCTGTCACAGAGCAGCCTGAGGTGCCTGGAGCCAGCAGCTGCACTGGATGTTCTCCAGTGTGTGGGTGTCAAGGGTTAGGGCTGGGCTGGCCACTAGACAACTGACAGGACAATAGGTGGCTTGGGGCTCCTCCATAAGAGATCTTTTCCCACTTTGAGAGTGGCCCCATGGTCTACAACAGCCATTCACCTGCTCTAAAGACTAATGTCTGCATGAAGCAGGGAGGAAGCTTGGCGCATGCTCACAAGGTGGGAGAGACCAGCGAGGTCTTGGTGGGTGCAGTGTGCTTGGAAAGGTTTGAGCTGGGTGGCCTTTTTAAGGTGTCGCTGGAAAAAGCTGTGGCTTGGGGAAGTCTCCCACCAGAATGAAGAGCTGGCTTCGTATCCCAGCGTGAGACCACTCTTGAAGGACCTGTAAATGCTCACAAGTCAGATACCTCATACTCATCATCAGCAATACCTTGGTCCTTTTATACAGAAGAGCTGGTATTAGATGGGCCTGTGTCAAATCCTGCTGCTGATCGTAAATCCTGCTGCTGAGGGATTGTCCAGCTCGTATGAAGATCGACATGTCCATGCTCAGCATGTCTTATCTGTTGCAGGGCCCCGAGCACCCCAACCCTGGGATGCCCTACACAGCAAGAGGCTTTCCTCGCTACTGTTATCTGCCAGACAACGAGAAGGGCAGAAAGGTAACGTATCACACTCTACTAACATGACCCTTCTCAGGTTGGCTCTTGGCCCTGTGTTGGTGGATCAGCACAACAGGGTTGCTTTAGGGAGCTGTCCCCATGATGCCACCAGCTGTTCTTGGTAGTTGTCCGTGCTGTTTGTTCATTACCTGTATTTATAATCCCTCTACCCATGAAGATCTTTGCTGCTTCTTCACAGCTTTGACTGTGAAGACTTAGTAAAGAGCTTGTTCCTAATGTCTGTGAGGGTGGTGGATCACTGTCCCAGGTTGCCCATGGAGGTGGGTGCCCCGTCCCTGGGGATGTTCAAGGCCAGACTTGATGGGGCTCTGAGCAACCTGCTCTAGTTGCAGATGTCCCTGCTTACTGCAGAGGGGTTGGAACTAGATGACCTTTGAAGGTTCCTTCCAACCCAAACCATTCTATGATTCTATGACATGTCCTCCTTCATCCCTTCACTAAACAAAATCCCATCTCATCTTTTGGGAGGATGCTCCTGGCCTACCTTGGGCTATGCAGTTACAAGGGTTTGCACTAAGAACCACTGAGCTCGGAAGGTCCAGCTGCTGGCTCTTCCCATCCCTGCTTCCTCTGGAGTGGGTGTGTTTGTCTCGACGTGTGCCAGGATTTTTCAAGTCCTGGAAGACCAGCATGTGTCGGGAATGGTCCTTCCTGTCAGGAAGGAAACTAGGAGGTGAGGGAGATCCGTTCTGATGCTGGGATCTTTGGTTTCCTCCTGCTACAGCAGGGATTTCGGTTGTCAAGCTGCTTTCATGGCTTTTCAAGTCTCCTAGCTGCTGAAGGCCAGCTTTGGTTTTTCTCTTTCCACCACTAGGTCCTGGAGCTCCTGAGGGTGGCCTGGAAGAGACGCCTGATTTTCACAGTGGGCACCTCCAGCACCACCGGCGAGAGCAACACGGTGGTGTGGAATGAGATCCACCACAAGACTGAGATGGACACAAACCTGAGCGGCCACGGCTACCCTGACCCCAACTACCTGGACAATGTGCTGGCGGAGCTGGCCGCGCAGGGCGTCACCGAGGACTGCCTGAGGCAGTGAGCTGGGCCGGGGGCCACCCCCTGCACCTATTTCTGTGCCTTAAGTTCTGTGTCTGTCACAGTGAGCAATAACACTGTTCTGCGGGAGCCCCGCCTGCTCTTCACCGTCTCTTTTTTGGGAGGGAAGGTGATTTTTGTAGGAACCATTCTTGTGTCTGTGTGGTTTTGATGGCCACAGCCAGGATGGGCTGCGGCAGAGGTCCTGAGGTGACAGATCCCCTGGCCTCAGTTTTGGGCACTGCAGTGTAGGAGAGACATCAAGGTGCTGGAGCGGGTCCAGAGAAGGGCAGCAAAGCTGTGAGGGGTCTGGAGAACGTGTCTTATGAGGAGCAGCTGAGGGAACTGGGACTGTTTAGTCTGGAGAAGAGAAGGCTGAGGGCTGAAAGGAGGTTGTAGAGGGGTGGGTGCTGGTCTCTTCTCCCAAGTAACTAGCAATTGGATGAGAGGAAATGGGCTCAAGTTGTGCCAGGGGAGGTTTACATTGGATATTAGGAAAAAATTCTTTACTGAAGGAGTGGTCAAGCGCTGGAACAGGCTGCCCAGGACAGTGGTGGAGTCACCATCCCTGGAGGTGTTCAAGAAGCACGTAGACATGGCGCTTCAGGACATGGTTTAGTGGTCATGGTAGTGTTGGGTTGATGGTTGGACTTGAAGATCTTGGAGGTCTTTTCCAACCTTAATGATTCTATGATTCTGTGACCTTGGGGTCACAGAATTATATGCTTGGGGACAGGATGGGGGGAGGGGAGGGGAGGTTCTTGCCCCCACCGGACTTTCTGGAAGGCAAACAAGGGGCTCCCTGTCTCTGAGGTACCTCTTTCAGTGCAGCCGCCTCCCTCCTGTCCCTGTATCTCCACGTGGTTGTAATAAACACATCATTTCCATGGTGAGTCCAAGCTGCCTGCGGGCTTGGGGGTGCATCTCTGCTCAGTAGCCCTCACTGGGGGCCCAGCCTGTTCCATGGAGCTGGGGACTCTTGATCCAGCCAGGAGAAAGGAGGGAAAGCTCAGCTCTGCTGGAGGGACACCAGTCTCTATAGGGGCAGGAAACAAGGTGCTGGTCCCAGGGGCTGGGGCTTGCAGCCTGTCAGTATTTCAACCAGTGGTTTGTGGCCATGGTGCCAGCAGAGGTGACCCAACAGTGGCCATCCTGGGGCAGGTCACAGCCCCCTGCTCTTGCTGTGAGCTGCCGTCCTCTTTCCTGTCATCCCCAAGCCCTTCTGGCAGGACCTGCCCCTCTTTCCCCTCTCTTGGGTGAAATGGCAGCACTCTGGGGCTCTGCGCCTGGCAAAGCCTCTGCCAGGGAGGAGGTTGTTTGACTGCTCTGTGCTGCTGCAGGGAGTGCTGGTGCCACCAGCTGGTGACTGTCACCATCATCCCTGGTTCTGCTGCTGGTGGGTGGTGGCAGCCAGGCAAGGCTGCTGGCAGAGATGCTCTCCTGCACCGTGAGCTCTGCCTGGTTCGAGGGCTTGCACCTCATGAAAGGGATAGTGCCCCGGTTCTGGTGGCCTTGCTGTGTGTTGTCACCAGGCTTCTTGTCATCTGGTCGCTGGAGCCTTTCAAAGAGCTGTTTGTGGTTGTCCCCTCCCTCTGGCCACCAGCCCCAGCTGCAAGTCCTGGGAGCTCTGTGCACATTAAACCCCTTTGGCACATTAGAGGCCCTGGTGCCATCTGCCATTTCATCTTCTCCCCAGGAGATCCAGAACGTGGCTGTGTCTTGGTGTCCTCCTGGAACTAGCATGTCCTGGATCAGTAGAGGGGCAGTTTTCTTTCTGCCATGCCAATATAAAAATGGAAGGGTTTTTTGAAGCTGTGAAGGGCTGGAGCGTTCCCCAGTGTCCATCATGTGCTTGCAGCCTCCTGATTACCCTCAGCTGAAGACTCAAAGGAAAAAACCCTCAAACATCCAGCAAAGTTTGGGGAAGCTGCAGCAATGGGAGGTCCTTGGGAGGAGCAGTGCATGTCTGCGTGTTTGAGCTCTACACAAATGGGTGGTGTCTACTCTTCATCTGCCCTGGTTGCAAAAGGGAGGGGTTTCGAGTTTAAACCTCAGCGTTCTATCCCCAGATCATGTTCTCCCAGCAATCAAAAGAATGAATTGAAGCAAAAATTGAGCAGTGTTCACCCAGCCCTGTTCAAAGCAAGAATTTCCTGCTGAGTGTGGCCCAAAGGCATCTCTGGCAGATCCTCCTCAATATGAATCACCTGGAGCCTCCCTGCGTCAGGGCTGGTCCAGGGCCTGGGCACAACCTGAGCTGGGCAGGCCCAGCAGCTCATCCCTGGCTGTCACAGCCTCTGCCAGGAGGACATGAGCTCCCTCCTAAAAGCTTTGCTGTGTCAGTGCTGAGCCCCAGATGGCTTGGTCCTGTGGTGGGGGCATGCAGGCAGCAAAAGGAAAGTGGAAAGTGGCAGAGCCAGGTGAATCCCAGCATGGTGGTGGTTGGACAGGGCCTCTGGAGCTCATCTCATCCAACCCCCCTGCTCCAGCAGGATGCCCAGTATTGCATCCAGGCGCATTTAGAATCTCTCCAGAGAAGGAGACTCCAAACCCTTTGAGCATCCTGGATCAGGTTCTGCCACCCTCACAGCAAAGTTTCTGCTCCTTCTCAGATGGAACCTCCTGGGTTCCAGTTGGTGCCCGTTGCCCCATGTCCTGTCACTGGGCACCACTGACAAGAATCTGGCCCCATCCTCTTGACCTCTGCCCTTTAGCTCTTACTCAGCATTGATCAGATCCCCTCTGAGGCTTCTCTTGTGCAGCTCAGCAGCCCCAGGGCTCTCAGCCTTTCCTGGGCATAGAGATGCTCCAGGCCCCTCAGCATCTTCAGAGCCTCTGCTGGACTCTCTCCAGTGGTTCTTTGTCTATCTTGACCTGGGGAGCCCAGCACTGGACACAACACTCCAGAGGTGGCTTCCCTAGGGCAGAGGTGGAGGAGAGCCTCCCTTGACCTTCTGGCCACACTCTTCATGTACCCCGGGAGATCATTGGCTGTCTTGGCCACAAGGGCCCATTGCTCACAGGCAACTTGTTGTCCCCCAGCACTCCCAGGTCCTTCTGTGGAGAGCTGCTTCCCAGCAAGTCTCCCCTCCCATGCACTGGTGCAGGGGGTTGTTCCTCCCCAGGTGCCCGACCCTACACTTGCCCTTGTTGAACATCATCAGGTTCTCTGCCCAGCTCTCCAGCCTGTCCAGGTCAAATTGGGTCCCTTCTCTGCCCTAGGGCAGGGGTAGCAGCTGGATGAGGGGCAAGGTGTTGGAGTGAAAGCATGACCATGGTGCTGGTCAGAGCTGGAGGGGACAGAGCCCCAAATAAATGCTTGTAATGCTACCGGACAGGTCTGACCGAAAGCCCTGGATGCCCACCAGCCCTGGCTGGAGACCCATGGCGGGCGTTTCTCCCTGCCCCGCGGTGCCGGCTCATTTGCAGCCGGTGGTTATTATTAGCTGAGCCGTGACCCCGCAGGTATGCTGGGTACCAGCAGCTGAAACCCTGACTCAGTGTCTGTCCCCCTTCGTCACCCGCCGCTGGCACCGAGGAGGGCGTGGGGGAGAGATGGAGGCTGGCGTGTCCCCATCGGCATCTGCTGCTGGTGGGGACCGCGGGGCAGGTGTGGCTGGGTGGGAGGTGGGGGATGAGGCAGTGACTGGAGGAGGGAGGGTGGGATGGAGGCCGCAGCTGCGCGTTGTTCTCCTCCGCAGCTGGACTGTGTAATCTTTGGATGCCCCATTTCCATTTAATCTGAAGGTGCGGCCGTGGCCCCTCGGGGAGGGGGTAAATCCTCTGCTGCGCAGGAGCTGCTGCCCTTGCAAGCCCCGGAGCAGGAGCAGCAAACCCCTCAGCATGGAAAGCACCCGGGGGGGCAGCGCTGGGGTCCCCCGAGCTGGGGGGGCAGCTTCTCTTCCAGGGTCACTGTCCCTGACCCCTCCTGAGGACTTGGGGGGCTTTCCCCAGGGAGGGGCCATGGCCAGCGAGGGGGGAGGATGGATGGGAAATGTCAGCATGGGGGGACCCCAGAGCCTGGGTGCCTCCGCGTGCCCCGTGCTGGGTGGGACCGCTCAGCCCCAACACGGTGCGTTGGGTGAGTTCTGGGTGTGATGGCTCCGCGGGGCAGGGCTGGCTGCAGCCCAGGCAGCTGGGTGCGGGCACACCGCGCACCCCGGCTCTAGCTGCTGGGGGGCACCCGGGGGGGGTCACGTCCTGGTGGGGCGAATGGGGGTGTGGGACTGCTTGCCCAGCTGCCCCCATGGCCCCAACGAAACCTTCAGCTCCTGTCAACCCATCCGGAACCCATCTCTGTGCCTCAGTTCCCCCTTTCACACTGCAGGCTTGTGCCCGGCATCCATGCAGCCCGCTCCGGCGCCTCGGCTCCGGGGTCCCTCGGGTCAGCTCCCGGGGGGCTGGGACCAGCGGGTGACCCAGAAGGTGCAGCCGGTCCCTTCGCCCGCGGGGTCTTGCCAGGCCAGCAGAACCGGTGCAGGAATGTGGGGCTGGGAGGGTCCAGCACCTCGGGACAGGCAGTCCCTGCTGCGGGGGCTCGTGGGGCAGCTCGTCCCTCGGCAGTGGGACGGGGTGAGCAGAGCGGGCGGCACGTCCAGCCCCAGCGGGACCACGCCATGGAGCTGCCGTGGGTGCTGCTGGCGCTGGCTGGGACAGGCGCAGCCGCAGGCCTGGGTGACTCCCCGGGGGGGACGGGCAGAGGGGGCCGGGGGCTCGGAGGGGCTGTGAGGTGTTTTCCTCATGGGTCTTTGCAAGGTGTTTGTGCCAGGGAGGGAGTTATGGGGCTGGGCGTGGCTGGGGGGTCCCCACAGCAGTGCTGGTGCCGCTGGCACCCCATGAGCCCCCGCTGTGCCAGCACCGGTGCTCGTGGACCCCGGCGTGTTTGTGGGCCGGGGTCAGGCGCTTGCTGAGCGGTGCGGAGCACGGGGCCCCCTGCTCACCACCGGCTCCCCCAGCCCTGCTGCCCTACGCGCCCCGCGTGCCCCCCGCGGCCCTGCTGGGGAAGCTCACGGCCTCCACCTTCGCACTGGAGAGGCCTCGCTGCATCTTCGATGGACACGCCAACGCCTCTGACACCGTTTGGCTGGTGGTGGCTTTCGCCAACGGTGAGCGCCCGCTGATCTGGCACCTGGTCCCCACTGCGATGGGGGCACACAGGGGACCCTCGCCAGAGCCGCTGACCCCCCGTCTGTGCTCCGCAGCCTCGGCCACCTTCAGAAACCCGCCGTCGCGGGCCAACGTGCCCCGATACGAGCAGCTGCCCACCACCGGCTCCTACATGACGCTGGAGACAGCAGCGGCCGCGTACGGCTGCACAGCCCCGAGCCCCGCTGTCCTGCGGGTCGGGGGTGACACGGCGTGCGGGTGCCAGGACCCCTGCAACGGGCCACTGCCCTTCCCCGGGCCGTACAGGTGAGGCCAGCAGGATGGACCCCCCGAATCCCCATCCAGGGCGTGCTCATCCCCCCGGTGTCACCGCTGTACCCACCCCGCAGGGTGAAGTTCCTGGTGATGGGCTGCCATGGGCCCGAAGCGGAGACAAGGTGGTCCGACCCCATCCTGCTGCGGAGAGGTACCGGTGACGCTGCCGTCCCCCTGCCCGGTTGGGGTGTGGGCACAGGGCACAGCATTAGCCCTGTGCCATCTCCCCAAAACCTGGAGGGGAGAAGCCATTCCTGGTTGCCCCCAACCACCCTATCCCTCCATCCCTGTGTGCCCCATATCTCTGTGTCCCCCTCATATCCCTCATCCCTCCTCCTTCCAGCCAGCAGCCCGAGTGCCATTGACCCCGCACCCGCGCGTGGTGGCAGCGCCGTGGTGCTCATCGCCTGCATCCTCGCCAGCCTGGGGTCTGTGCTGGCCGCAGCCGTGCTGGGCACCCTGGGGTACGGGGGCTACATGGGGATGCGCTCGGGAGGGGGGCACAGCCGTGGGGGTCCCCAGAGGACACCCCCTCCTCAGCCCCATTAGCACACAGATGGAGCGATGGAGATGTTTTCAAGATTTTAAAAGCCTTGTTTTCTTGAGTTGGGGGTTGGCAAAGAGAAAGGGCCCCTTGGTGGTGGTTGGCATGGGGGGGGGGGGGTGGCTGTGGACCCCACTTGATGTCTCCGCTTCTCTCTCCCGGCAGCACCAAGGCCTGGGGGTCCCTGTGCCACCCAGAATTGGGGACCGACACCTTCGCCCACAGGTCCTACAGGACCCACCACATCCCCCCGGCCCTGCCCCCTGGCTGCAGGTGCAGCCCCCCGGGGCTGGGCTGCTTTGCCCCCCGGACTCCTGCTCCCTGTCCTGCCAAGTAAACTCACTTCACACCACAACAGCCTCCTCCTTGCCTGGCGCGGAATGATGCCCCGTCCTCCTGCCACCCCACTTGGTGCCCTGATGTCCCCCGCTGTTGGCCGCACAGGGCTGGAGCTATGGATGGTGGGGGCACCAGCTCCCCCCAAACCACGTGGGGCCTCATCTTGCTGGGATTTGGGGTGGGGGGGGTCACATGCTGGCAGTGGAAGGGTCTGGGGGTGGGCACTCTCCTGGGGTGGTCCTCTCTGCCCATGGCCTGGCGAGGGCTGTTGCCCACCAGTTCCCAGAGCCAGGGTAGGTCTGAGCAGGCTTCGCTGGCAGGCGCTCGGGCGTAGGAAACGCTCCTGGGCAAACGAGCCCAACCTGTTTCCACGGGCCATGGCTGCGCAGGAATGTGGGTGGTTGGCAGCCGCAGGCGGGTCCCGTGGGGACGCAGAGCCCCGGCCACCCGCACTCCCGCCCGCGGCACCCACACACCCGCACCATGGTCCTGCTGCTCCTCATGCTTCTGGCGACGGCCCATGGCCTGGGTGAGTCCATCAACGCCACCGGGCTGGGCTGGGGGTCCCCCTGTCCCCTGCTTGTGGGGGTCCCTTGTGCACAGGGACCCCTCCTGATGCAAAGCCTGGAGGGGAAGGGCAGCTGCTGCCCCCTGATACTGACCCTGGTGTCACCTCCCTGGCTCTGCTGGCTGGGGGGGTCCTCTGGGGGGTCTCACAGGGGTGTCCCTCCCCGGGGCGGGGCACGGGCATGTCTTTGCTCCTGCTTCATGAAACACGTTGTGTTGGAGTTCAAACTGTGGGGCAAGAAGGGAGCAGGGATCAACTCCCTCCTGTCCCTCTCGAGGACCACGGGTCAGGGGCTGCAGCGAGGGGATCCGCAGCCTCCGCTGCACCCCCTCTTGGCTTCTCACCACAGTTAAGCTTGGGTACAAGCCGAAGCTGGCCAGCTCGGACCTGGGGGGGCTGAGGACTACCTCCACCTTTGTGCTGGAGCAGCCCCGCTGCGTCTTCGACAAATACCCCAACGCGGACATCTGGCTGGTGGTGGCCATCCCTGAGGGTAGGTGGGGTGCAGCAAGGCCCCGGGGGAGCAGCCCTGGGCAGGGGTGTACTCAGTGCCCACCCTGGGGTCTCCCCTCACCGCCATCCCTGCCCCCACAGCCGTACCCAACTTCAACAACAGCATTGGGCCGGGGACCCCCGAGAGGGCGTTCCAGGAGTTCCCCACCAACGCCCTCGCCTACATGACCCTCAACACCACCCTCCTCAACTACGCCTGTCCCAAGCCCCCCGGAGAGCTGACGGTGCTGCGCGTTGGCAGCGAGACCAGCTGCGCCAAGAATAACTTGAGACCCACCTGCAACGGCCCCCTGCCCGGCCCCGGGCCCTACCGGTGAGCCTGCTGGTGGGGATGTGCCCCCCGGGCCTGCTGGCTTCCCCTGGCTCCGGGGAGCACAACCAACCTCCATTCCCGTGCCAGGGTGAAGTTCCTCGCCTTGGAGGACTCCGAGCCCACGGCTGAGACAGACTGGTCGAAGCCCATCACCCTGAGGACAGGTACCGCTGCCGGGGTGCTTGCCCAGCCCCTCGCCCCCTCCCACAGCTGTCGGGTGCTGGGGGCACGGGGTGGTCCTGTGGGGGTGGAGAGCACGAGTGGCTCCTGCCAGCAGATGGGGAAACTGAGGCAGGGCACTGCTGCACGGCCTCCCGGGCTGTGGGGGCACCGTGTGATGGCACATTGTGTTTGCGCGGTGAAACTGCACATGGCGTCCGTAGGGTGCCTTTGCCCCCTGGGGCTGCACAACGTGTTTGCCCGCCGCGTTCGTGTGGTGCCCGCAAGCACATGGTGCCCCGGCTGGGCCCCCTGCACTGCCCCAGGGTGCACGTCATGCTCTCCCCGCAGCCCGGCAGCCCAGCAGCATCCCGGTGACGGGCAGTGGGCACAGCGGCGGCATGATCGCCCTCACCACCATCCTCTCCATCCTCTTCGCCATCCTGCTGGCCGGCCTGGTGGCCATGCTGGTCTTCTGGGGGTGAGTGCCACCGCCCGGGAGCTGTGATGGCACTGGGTGTGTGGGATCGGCGTCACAGAGCGTCACCAGCACCTCATGGCCCCCACCCTGGTCCCTCACCCCCTCATCCCTCCCCAGCTCAGACGCCTGCGGTGGCAGCAGCACCTTCAGCAAGCCGGAGACGGTGTCGGTGAGACGCTACAACACCCATCACGTCTACGACCAACCGGCCGCCCGGCTCTGACCCCCGCTGCCGCCCGGCACCCCCCGCACCGCGCTGCCTCCCTACGTGCCCCCGTGCCGGCTGTCGCCAACCCGCACCCTTGGGTGCCCTCCCGATGGCACCGCTCGTGCCGAGGGCAGGAGACGGGCCACCGCGGGGCACGGCCAGAGCTGCCCTGGGCCAGAGCCCTGGGAGCCATGATGGAACTGGAGATTAAAGGCCTTTCCCTGTGCTTGGCGCTCAGCCTCTGCCTCCTGCGTGTGACCCCCGGGACTGGCACCTGCCAAAACCTCGCCGCAGCCCCCAGGAAAACCCCGTGGCCCCATCCCTGCGTCCCCGCTCTGAGCCCCATCCCTGGGTGTGGGACGGATGCGGCCAGGGGTGCTCTGGAGAGGGAGAAGTGGTTTCACACCCAGCCCGGGTGTGCGGCACCATGTGCGCCCGGTTGGAACGGGAAAAGTGACCTGGGGTGTGAGGGAGCGAACGGCCCAAACACCCCCGGACCCCCACACCCCC
>JAVSBS010009509.1:0-11145 GCA_033124195.1 Coracias cyanogaster
TGGGCGTGAGGGGCCCAGCCCTGACCCCAGGGTTGGAGGTTGGGGCTCCCCAGTGCCCAGCCCAGGGGGCCCAGCCCTGCCCTGCTCCTGCTGCCCACCCTGCTGCTGACACCAGCCAGGACGCTGGTGGCCACCTTGGCCACGCGTTGGCTCATCTCCAGCCTTCTCTCAACCTCTACCCTGCCAATGGCTGCCCCCTCCCCAGCCTCAGCCCTCGCATGGGGCGGTGGGTTCGTGCCCCTCCGTGGGCTGGGGGCCGGCGGCATCACTCTCTCCTCTCTGGGCAGGGACCAGCACCCTGGAGAAGATGGAGACCATGGAAGTGGCCGACTGACGCGCGGCCTCTCCGCCGGCACCAAGGACTCCCAAACATGCACTGATTTATTTTAACCCTTTTTGTTTGTTTGTTTGTTTTATTTGGGGTTTTTTTTGTTGTTGTTTTGGTTTGGTTTTTGTTTTTTTTTTTAAATTCCTGGCCCACAGGCACCCCCCGTGGCCTGGCCCCCCCCCAGCCCCACTCGTGTCCGTCTCCCGGCCGCCCTCTGCCACTGTCTGTGATGGTCCAACTCCACTACACCCCCCCGGCCCTGCCAGAGGCCCTGGGACCCCCCAAAACCCCTTCTCCCACCATGGCCTGGTCCCGGGCCTGGCCCTGCCCCGGGGGGCCCCGCTCCCTGTTTTTACACCGCATTGTATTGAAAATAATCGGCCGCTTTGTATAAGTGGGAATTGATACTTTATGTAGTTTTTATATGTTGTAATATTTCTTCAAATAAATCTCTCCTATAAATTATAAACCCCTGGGATCCCCCCCCCCCCCCTTCCCTTTCTTCGGGCCTAGTCCGAGGCCTGCGGCCTACGGCGTTGCTTAGCAACCGCCTCCCGCCATGCAACGCGGCCCCAGCTCTTCCGCCTCTCCCCTCCCACCGGAAGTGGCGCGGCGGCGCCGGAAGTGCGGCGCCTCCTTCCGGTGGCCGGGCGTGAGGACGGTGGCAGCGCGATGCCGACCGGCGACTACGAGTGAGGGGCCGGCGGCGGCGGCGGGTCCCGGGCGTGGGGTCTGAGCTTGGCCCAGCCCGCGGGGGAAGCGGAGCTGGGGCCTGGAGGGGCCCGGGTGTGGGGCCTGAGGCCTGATGGGCCTCGGGTGTGGGCCCTGGGGGGGGGGTCGGGCCGGTTTATGGCTGCGATGGGTGAGGGGAGAGCGGGGGCGATGGGGCTGGGGCTGAGGGGACCGCGGCCTGCTTGGGCCCCGGAGCTGAGGAGACCGTGGCCTGGCCGAGGCCTCGGGGCTCAGGGGACAGCGGCCTGGTCGGCCCTGGGATCGAGGGGACCGTGGCCTGCCCGGTGCCCGGGGATTGTGGCCTGGCCAAGCCCCGGGGCTCGGGGACAGCGGCCTGGTCGGGCCCCGGGACCGAGGGAACCGTGGCCTGGCTGAGGCCCGGAGCTGAGGGGACAGCGGTCTGGCCGGGCCCGGGGACTGTGACCTGCCCAAGCTCCGGGGCTCAGGGGACAGCGGCCTGGTCGGGCCCCCGGACCGGGGGAACCGTATCCTGGCCGAGGGCTGGGGCGGAGGGGACGGCAGCGTCCCCAAGTGAGGGGACAAGGAGGGGACAGCAGCTTCCCGAAGTGAAGCGCCGGGCTGGGGACAGCGGGTCTAAGGCTCCGCTCTCTCTCCACAGCTCAAAGCCCAGCTGGGCCGACCAGGTGGAAGAGGAGGGTGGAGAGGACGGTGAGTGTCTGCGGGTTCCCTCCCTCTTTTTTCCCTGCTGCTCCTCCTGCTGGTAACTGGGGAATTTGTCTGGAGAAATAGTGCAGCTGCTGTTCCTGAAACAACCCAGAGCTGCGCCCGCCCCTTGTCCAGGGCTCCAAACAGGCTCCCGGGCTCTTCTCCAAGGCCGTTCCCTGTGAGCAGAGCGTGTCTGGCAGGAAGAAGGCGCAGGACCCCTCTCGCCATCCTTGCTCCACCCGCTCCAGGAGCTGAGGAAGCCCAAGGGCTTGGAGCAGCTGCGATTTCTTGGCTCTTTGACCTTTTTCTGTGACTCTGACCCTTCTCTTCCCGCAGACAAATGCATCACCAGCGAGCTGCTGAAGGACATCCCCCTGCCCGGGGTGCTGGGGGGCACCCTGAGCGCTGAGGCCGAGCTGCTGAAGGGAGGTCAGCGCTGGATAAGAGGCCGGGGGTTGAGGGGGGGGCCTGTTTCCTCACCTCCTTTCCACCAGACCCCAACCCACTCTCCCCTCCCCACAGGTCCGCTCCCTTCCCCAAAGGAACTCATTAACGGCAACATCAAAACCATCACGGAGTATCGCGAGGAGGAGGATGGGCGTAAGGTGAAGGTGAGCGGCGCTCCTGGAGCTGCCATTTTGGCTTCTCCCCTCCCAGAACCCCCCGGGCTCTGCCCCGCTGCGGGGGCTGCTCCTGCCTGCGCCGTCCGGCAGCCCCAAATTCAGCACGTGCGGAGCGGAGGCGCCTCTGCTGTCCCCCCTCCCGCGTTGATCGGTTCTTTTGCGCCTTCCCAGATCATTCGCACCTTCCGCATCGAGACCAGGAAGGCCTCCAAGGCGGTGGCCCGTCGGAAGGTGGGTGTTTCCTGTGGGAAGGGAGGGAAATCTGCGTTTCCCAGCTCTCTGTTTCTTTTCCTTCCTTCTTAAACTTCCCATTTTTCTCATTCCTTCTTGAACTTCCCATTTCTCCTCATTCCTTCTCAAACCCCCCATTTCTCCCCGTTCTCTCAATCTCCCCATTTCTCCTTGTTCCTTCTCAAACTCGTTTCTTCTCACTCCTTGTCAATCTCCCTGTTTCTTCTCATTCCTTCTCAAACTTCCCATTTTTCCTCGTTCCTTCTCAGACTCCGTTTTCCCTCGTTCCTTCTCAAACTTCCCGTTTTTCCTCATTCCTTCTCACACTCCTTATTTCTCCTTGTTCCTGCTCAAACTTCTCATTTCTCCTTCCTTTTTCCTTCTCTTACTTCCCGTTTTTCTTTGTTCCTTCTCAATTTCCCCATTTCTCCTCGTTCCTTCTCAATCTCCCTGTTTCTCCCCGCTCCTCCTCAGACTCCCTGTTTCTCCCTGTTTCTCCTCAAACTCCGCGTTTACTCCCCGTTCCTCCTCAACCTCCGCCAGCCCCTCGCTGGGAAGCGTTTCCCTCCCCGTTACCTTCTCTCCGTGCAAACAGGGCCTCCCTTTTTTCCCCCCTAGAACTGGAAAAAATTCGGCAACTCGGAATTCGACGCCCCCGGCCCCAACGTGGCCACCACCACCGTGAGCGACGACGTCTTCATGACCTTCATCACCAGCAAGGAGGTGGGTGGGACGCGGCGGGAGCCCCCGCTGAGGCCGCGCCCGGGTCCCGTTGAGCCTCAACACCCTTTTTACCCCATCCTCGCCCAGGACCTGAACTGCCAAGAAGAAGAAGACCCCATGAACAAGCTGAAGGGCCAGAAGATCGTCTCGTGCCGCATCTGCAAGGGCGACCACTGGACCACCCGCTGCCCCTACAAGGACACGCTGGGGCCCATGCAGAAGGAGCTGGCCGAGCAGCTGGGGCTCTCCACGGGCGAGAAGGAAAAGCTGCCCGGAGGTACGGAGCACCCGCCAGCTCGGGGTGGGAGGAAGGGGGTAGAGGGGGGGGAATTCCGGCTCCTCACCCCCGTTCCCGGTGTTTTTCCGCAGAGCCGGAGCCGGTGCAGGCTCAGCAGAGCAAGACGGGCAAGTACGTGCCGCCGAGCCTGCGGGACGGAGCCAGTCGCCGCGGCGAGTCCATGCAGCCCAACCGCAGGGGTAAAAGAGGGGCCTGGTGACCCCCCCATGCTCCCCACAGCCCCTCAGGCTTCTCGCTGTGGCCTTGACCTTCCTCTTCCTGCCCTCAGCCGATGACAACGCCACCATCCGTGTCACCAACCTGTCCGAGGACACGCGGGAGACGGATCTCCAGGAGCTTTTCCGCCCTTTCGGTTCCATCTCCAGGATTTACTTGGCCAAGGACAAGACCACGGGGCAGTCCAAGGTGAGGAGGGGCTGGAATTCCCTGCTCCTGGGGGGGGCTGAGGAGCCTCCTCAGCTTCTCACCCTCTTCTCTTCCCCCCGCCACACCAGGGCTTCGCCTTCATCAGCTTCCACCGGCGCGAGGACGCGGCTCGGGCCATCGCCGGCGTCTCCGGATTTGGCTACGACCACTTGATCCTCAACGTGGAGTGGGCCAAGTAAGGGCCGGGGGGCGGCTCAGAGGGTCTGGAGGTGGCTCAGAGCATTGTGGGGGTGGCTTGGAAGGTGGTTCAGAGGGTTGGGGGATCAGGGGTTGGCTCAGAGGAGCAGGAGGTGGCTCGGAGGGGTTGGAATGTATCTCGAGAGGTGGCTTGGAGGCCTGGGAGGTGGTTTTGAAGGGTCAGGAGGTGGCTTGGAGGCCTGGGAGGGGGTTTTGGATGGTCAGAAGGTGGCTTGGAGAGTTGGGAGGTGGCTTGGGAGGTGGCTTGGAGGGTTGGGAGATGACTCAGGAGCTCAGGAGCTGGCTCAGATGGTTGGGAGGTGGCTCAAAGGGTCTGGAGATAGCTCAGAAGGTGCCTTAGAAGGTTGGAAGGTGCCTTGGAGAGTTGGGAGGTAGCTCAAAAGGTCGGGAGATGAACTGGGAAGGTTGGGAGATGGGTCGGGAGGTGGCTCAAAGGGTCGGGAGATGAACTCAGAAGGTCGGGAGGTGGCTTGGTCCTCACCACGGTCTCTCCTTCCTCCCCAGACCCTCCACCAACTGAGCGCGGCGGTGCCGGTGCCGTGCCGGCGAGAGCGGCCGGTGCTTCTAAATAAAGACACAAGGTCTGAGATGCACCAAGGGGTCGGTCTGAGCTGGGGGGGTCAGGGGGAGGGAGCAGCATCTCCGGGGGTGGTGCTGGAGCTGCCAAGCTGGAGAGGAGAAGACCCAGAGGAGATCAAGAGGCTGGGGCCAGACTCTTGTCAGTGGTGCCCAGCGCCAGGCCAAGGGGCAACGGGCACCAAGTGGAACCCAGGAGGTTCCTTGAGGAGAAACATCTTGAGCTTGAGGGTGGTGGAGGCCAGAGAGGTTGTGGAGTCTCCTTCTCTGGAGAGCTTCCAAACCTGGACACGCTCCTGGGCCCCCTGCTCTGGGTGAGCTGCTGGAGCATCGTCTCCAGATGATGCAGGTGATCTCCAGAGGGCCCTTCTGACCCTCACTAATCTGGGATTCCTACCCTCCAGCAGATCCCCGCTCATGTCCAACCTGGGTCAGAGCTCCCCGAGGCAGGAGCTGCCTCACCAACGGCAGCACCGTTCGCTGCCGGAGCCCTAAGACCCACCGGCGAGCCACCGGCCGAGCGCCCGCTGCCGTACGGCCCGACGGGTGCAGGGAGAGCCCGGCCAGGACACAACCCCGCTGTCCGGCACCCGCGCGGTCCGGGAGCCACCTCCTGCGCCACGAGCATCCCGCGCCGGCGGGAGCGACTCGGCAAAGCCGGCGCGCCGGGATCGCGGCGCTGCCACCGCGGCGCTTCCCGGGGGTTAGTACCACCACACGGGTTAGTGATGGGCAGACGGGGGGGAATGCGGCTGGGGGGTGACTCGAGTCAGTCCAAAGCATGGAGGGGAGGGAGGACGAACAACCCTCGCGGCGAAGCAGAGAAGAGTTAGACACGAGCGAGACGCCGAGTTTGCCGCGGCCGGTACGGGAGCCAGCGCCGAGCAGCGCGCCCGGATCGCGGCAGGGCTTTAACCCCAGCCCCGGGGATTAAACGTGGAGCCTCTCGTGCCGAGGCTTTTCCGTGTGCTCTGGGGGACCCACCGAGGGACGGGGCTCGGGCCGTGCTGGTTTTCAGGCTGCTCAACGTAAAAGCCGCGGCAAAATCCGCGGTGTTAGGCACGGGCGAAGCTCGGAGCGCGGGCGGGCACAGGCTGCTAGAGCTAAAACTTGACTCGCACAGATTTTTCTGGCGAGGGGAAGGAAGGAGCCCTGAAATTAAGAGGGCAGATGATGTCAGATTGAAGGTTTCACCTTCTGATTCGCTCTGGCGTGTTTGAGACCCTGGTTCGCATTTAAAAACCATCTCTGAATTCCAGCCCAGCTCGGTTTTAAAGGAACAGAAGCAGGAGCGGGGAGACAGAGCAGCTGAGGGGAGCGGGGACAAGGAAAGGGCAAAGGGAGAAGGTTCGGCAGCAGCAAAGTGAGTCCCATGAGCTGCGTTAGAAGCTCTGGTAGGTGCTGGGACCATTCTGGGGGGATTATAAGGAACAGGGAAGAGATCCAAGGGCAGAGAGCCAGGAGAGACCCAAGGATGTGGCACAGAGGGAAAGTGAAAAGCCAAGATACAGTTTTTCTTTTGGCGAAGGGTCGAAGAGAGAGCGCAGGGCCCCTCTGCTCCAAAGACTGAGGAGGAGGAGAGAGGAAGGCTGTGCCCCAGCACCCAGCCCCAAGCGGAGAGCCCAGAAGAAAGTTCCTTTAAGACCGACTGATGCTGGTGAGAGCCCCGATGGTTTGAGGGCCTGCAGGTCCCGTGCAGAGGGGCTTGGAGCTCGCGGAGCTCGGCCCAGCTCCCCATCGGACGCAGCCGGGAATCCTCAATTGCCAGATCTCCACCTTCCCATCGCCCGGCACGATCCCGTCCGCCCAGCCAGCGATGGGAGCGCGGCCCTGCACAGAAACCACCGCGTGGGAGGCAAGAGATGGGCCCAGGGGGTGGCCCTTGGTTCTGCAGCAACATCTGGGCGAGGCTTAAAGAAAATGGAAGTGTCTGAACAGCTGGAAGAGACGGGAAAGGGGCCCGGGGCCCTCCCGGGCTGCTGGAGCTGCGGATGTGGTCGGGGTTTTGCAGCGCAGGAGGGATAAACCTTCCCGGGAAGAGCGGGACGGACGCTGCGGCTGCCGGCCTCTCGCTGGGACCCGGCTCTTACAGCAGCCTCAAAAAAATCCATTTTTTAGGTAAAACCACATCCAGCGCCCGAGCTGCAGCTGCTTTTCTGTGGGATTGAAGAGAGGTGGAGGCCTCTGGGGAGCTGCACCTCCAGCCGACTCCAACCTCCGGCTTTTATCCGAATTATTTTCCCGGTGTCCTTCCCCAGGAGACGTTCAAGTGCCAAAGCAGCCCCCGAGGGACCGGGGCGGCACCGGAGCCGTGGCTGGAAAGACCCAACTGGGCGTTTGGAGATTAATTCCTTCTCAGACACTTCCATTTTCTCGGAGCACCAGCACGACGCTCGGCTCCAAGCCTGGGGGTCGGGACCCCTCCACACCCACCCTGGCGGGAATCGCTCAACCGCGGGCAGGGAAATTCCCCCCGGTTTGGAGTAAACGCAGCCTCTGGCTCCCCAGGAGTGAGTACGCTCGAGGAAAAGCGGCTGCGGCCTGGACGACGAGGCTCAAAGCAGCCAAGGGTCACCCCAAGTTTGCCTCCGTCAGCCGCTAACATCTGGGAGGCGAGGCGCTCGGAAAAGAGCCGGATTTCTGTGCCAACACCGTGGCCAGCATCGGCAAATCGTCTGGGGAGCCAAGAGCACGCCCAGAGAACGGCAGCTCGGCGAGAGGACGCTCCCCCAGCCCCTCGGGGAGCCGCTGCCAACACGGGGGCGAGTTCCTACCTGCTGTGGGGCACTGGGACTCCCTGGCCCAAGGACCAGCTTCTCTCCAGCCCTTGCCGCCGTTCGACCGATGGGAACCACATCCCACCATGGCAGCAGGCAGCTCTGGGCTAAAACCCAAAGATTTTGGCTTCCTGCTTCCCAAGGGCCAGCACAACCAGTCCTGACACACCAAACCCCAGTACCCAGCAGGTACCGGCAGCCCCACGGTCGCAGCACGGGCGCGGATCAGCCCCAGCTCTTTTTTTTCAGCCATGGCATGAAGGGCACAGACCGAATTTCCATCCCCGGGCTCCCCTTGGGGAATCCCGTCCTTCGTCCGCCATCAGCGTACTCAGTTCAGGGGAGCGAGAGGCATCGTTTGGGGTCCAGGAGGTATTTCTGCGTGGTTTTGGATTTGGAAGGTCTTTCTGGCAGGGCCGCGTCCACCCCCGGGTCTACCAGCACTATCACACTATGTGGGTACTTACCAGTATCTCACCCTTTAGGTGCGTAAAATTAAGGGGGGGAAAAAAAAAAAAAGCAGGACAAGGAGACAGAACAGGGAAGAAAAACAAAGTGATGGAAGGGAGAAGAAAGCAGGAAGCACAAAAATGGTAGGAGAAAGCAGAAAAACAGCAAAAGAAAAACAGTTACATGCTATTAATTATAACTTCACAGTGTTAATATTTCATCACATTCTTTCCGAAGAGGCAACGTCTGCGTTGGGTTCTGCAGGGCCCAGCTCCGCGCCCTGCTCCGGGTCACGCACCTCGGCCGCTCGGAAGCGGGAGCCAGAACCGAGGCGGACGCGGCTGCCGGGCACGTCCCCGCGCTGCTCCTGGTCCCCGTCCCCTCCGCCCCCCACCCCGGAGGGGCTCGTCTGGATGGAGGGGGGAAGTTCCGGGCAGGTTTGGCCAGACCCTGCCCCGCGCCAGAGCTCGGGGCTCCTCCCGCAGCGTGGGCCGCACGGTTTGTCCCGATTCCTGCTGCTTTTGGACAAGCTCCCGCGGAGCAAACTCGCTCCGAGAGACGGAGCTTTGTCCTTCCCATCTCCAGCCCTCATGGAAGAATTTGATGGATTCACGGGAATCCTGCTTTCAAATGAGCTCCTGCGGAGCGAACGCTCCCACCTTCAAGAGCTTCATTTTCCCCCGTCTCCAACCCCAAGTTTTAAACATCCCCTGAGGAAGGAGCTCGCGGATCGACGGGAATCCCGCTCTCAGCGCCGGGCTGCTCCGACGGCTGCTGGAGCGGGATGTCCCGGAGAGCCCCACGTGCCGGGGAGCCGGACCCCGTACCTGGTTCGGGATGGCCCTTTTCTTGTTCGTCTGCGTGTTCCGCTGCTGGGCGCTGGAAGCAGAAAGAGAAGAGCGGCTTTAGGCAGGGGGAAGGCGAAGCGAAGCGGCGAGCGCCCAGACACCACACGCTTCCCACCCGGAACGCCCTGAGGAAGAGATGAGTCCAAAGGGAAAAGCCCGACGGGTAAAACTCAGCCAAAACCACCCAGGCCAGAGCTGCCGGCACGTTGCGATGCGGACAGAGGAGCCCCCGAGTTTGGAGTTTCCGGAATTTTGCCCAGGACTGAGCGCACACGGGGCAGCAGCGCCGAGGGAGGGGGACGGGGCTTTTCCAGCCCGGACACCTTCCTCTCCATCCTCATCTCCAGCCGGGCAAGGCTGGAGGGTGCAGGAGAGGAAGCACCAAGCTGGCCAGCAGCGCGGCTGAGTCCAGGGGGATTTCTGTCCGCCAACGCAGCCGCGCCGACGCGCCGCCGAGAACCAGAAGGATTCATCTCCAGAACCACCTGAGCCTCCTCGCTCCCCAACCCCGGCTCAGAAAAGAGGGAACCAGAGGGAAAAAGAGTTCCTGCACCGGAGGGAAAGCTACCTGTCTCTCCTGAGCAACCCGCGGGGCGAGGTGTGGGACGGGACCGTTAGTCAGGAGCAGGAACAAAATCCAGGAAAACAGTTAGAATAACGCCGGGACACCCCACAAGTAAGTTCAGGAGTACACACGGGGGTCGGGAAGGCGGCTACGGGGCTGCGTTCGCAGCAGCCATCGTCCCTCCGCCCAGGGCGTCCCTGCTCGCTCTCGCCTGCCCTGACCCTTGCGGTTCCTCCCGAAACCCTCGGGACACGCAGGGAGACATCCCGGCCCGGGAGCAGGAAGCTCTCCCATGGCTGAGCTCCACAGCAAGCACAAATCCAAAAGCCGAGCGTGGAGAAGCTTCTCCAGGTCTCGTCAGAGGTCCCCGCAGGGAGGGGACGGTGCAAGCGGGGCGGCCGCAGCCCCCCGCCCCGGGACATGCTGCGGGAGCCGGTACCCACCCTGTCGTCACGTGCTGCTCAGTGTAACAGCTGGGGAGAGGGACAGATTCGGAGGAGTCCGGAGGAAAGAGGGAGATGATGGTTCAAAGGAAAAACAGGAGAGGTTAGGAGAAGAGGAAGGAACTGCGAACGAAGGTGAAAAGAAGAGACGTGAAAAAAAAAAAGGAGGGGAGGAAAGGAAAGCAAGAGGAAGACTGTGAATCTTGAACCTGCTCTAGTCGCAGCTGTCCCTGCTCATGGCAGGGGTTGGACGAGACGAGCTTGAAAGGCCCCTTCAACCCAAATCAGTCCAGGATTCTGGGATTTCATGGGCTCAGGGCGCTGGTGATGGTGACAAGCTCGGGCAGAGCCGCTCGCTCCACCCTTTGTGTGTGGGGACACCTGAGCTGGACCTCCCCAAAAGGTACCGCCCGGTTTGGGGCTGCGCCGAACCCGCCAATCTCCGGCCTAAAGCCGGAGCTGAGGGAGGACAGAGCGAGAGGAGAGCCCTGCTCCCGGCCCTGGACTCGGGAGGATTTCGGGGGGTGAGCTCCAAGGATGGGGAGACATTCCTGCTCCAGCCCGGCAGCTCCGCACGGACCGGAGGAGTCATTTCGCCTGCACACAGAAAATTCCCTGCTGAAGGGCAGGAACAGCCTCAATTCCCTCAATTCCCGGCCGGCCTGCCCGGGGCTGGACACCGCCAGCTCTGCCCCAGGGAGCGTTAACTGGTGCGGGGCGGGGAGTGGGGCAGCTCCGGTCTCCCGGCCCTCGGCGCTGGCGAGCAGAGAAGCGGAGATCCCGGTCCCACAGCGGAGAGAACCCGGGCGCAAAAGGTGCCGCTGAACTAGGCTGGGACGTGAGACTCCTCCAGCAGTTTGTAGGCTGGTGACCCCGGGAGGGTCCCATCACCAGCACGTCTCCTCGGCACGCTGGGACAGGACCAGGAACCTCAGTGATAGGGTTTGAGCACCCACCCCACCGGTAAAGGACTTACTTGGCAAATCCGATGAAGTCTTCGTGGTTAGTGTTGATGTAGGAGAGCTCGATGTCGATCAGCAGGAGAATCTGGAAGGAGTCACAACAAACCCACTTGGAATCTGCCCTTGGGTCACAACAAACCCCTGGATGCTCCCGGCTGGAAAGTGCCGGAGGGAAAGGATCTGGAGGGGGTTTGTTGGTTGACAAGCAACTGCCTCAAGTTTCTCCAGGAGAGGTTGAGGTTGGGCTTGAGGAGCAACTTCTTGCTGGGAAGGGTTGGCAGGAGCTGCCCAGGGCAGTG
>JAVSBS010009510.1:0-80844 GCA_033124195.1 Coracias cyanogaster
GGTCCTGCTTGGCAGGGGGGTTGGACTTGATGATCTCCAGAGGTCCCTTCCAACCCCTAACATTCTATGATTCTATGGTTCTTTCTCAAAAACTTCCTCTGCTGATGTGGGAAACCAACCCACTATTTTGAAATGTCTTTCCCTTTGGGAGGTTGGTCGGATGCTTGCGCCCTGACCGCAACAGCTGTGTTCCCCCACACAATGATGTTGTCAATATACTGCAGGTGTTCTGGAGCCCCACCTTTCGCCAGTGCAGTGTGGATCAATCCATGGCAAATGGTGGAGCTGTGTTTCCACCCCTGGGGCAATCCACTCCAGGTATACTGGATGCCCCTCCAAGTTAACGCAAACTGTGGCCTGCACTCTGGTGCTATCAGGATGGAGAAGAACGCATTAGCGATATCAGTTGTGGCGTACCATTTGGCTGCCTTCAACTCCGGTTTGTATTGGAGCTCTAGCATGTCTGGCACTGCAGCACAGCACTCATCGCTGGTGTCACTTCATTCAGGCCATGGTAGTCCACCGTCAGTCTCCATTCACCATTAGATTTTCGGACTGGCCATATGGGGCTGTTGAAGGGTGAGTGAGTTTTGCTGATCACCTTCTGGTTCTCTAGCTGGCAAATCAGCTGCTGGATGGGAATGAGAGAGTCTCAGTTGGTGCAGTATTGCCGCCAGTGCACCATCTTTGTGGCAATTGGCACCTGCTGGTCTTCAACCCTCAACAACCCCCACCACTGAAGGGTCCTCTGAAAGACCGGGTAAGGTGGGCAATTGTTCAGCTTCCTCCAAGGCAGCTATACCAAAGCTCCATCGGTACCCTTTCCAGTCCTTGAAGTAGCCCCTCTTGAGACAGTCTATTCCCAGAATGCATGGGGTGTCTGGGCCAGTCACAATGGGGTGTTTATGCCAGTTCTTCCCAGTTAGACTTACTTCAGCTTCCAACAGAGTCAGCTGTTGGGACCCCCCCCCGTCACCCCGGAGATACAGATGGGTTTGCCCTCTCTGTAGCTCAATGGCATCAGGGTGCACTCTGCACCAGTATCTCCTACAGCTTTATATTCTTGCGGGTCTGGCGTGCCAGGACATCAGACCCACACATTCCGGTAAATCCAGTTATCACTCTCCTCCACCTGGCTGGAGGCAGGGCCCCTCTAATCCTGATTGCAATCACTAACTTCATAAAAGAACAATTTGGGGGTCCCCTCGAGAGGGTCAGATGTCAGATCAGCTCTTCTCTTCTGTCTGGGAGACTTCCCACTGGAAACTGGGGTGACATTTTTTTGGAGCACTCCCCTTTCACAATTATCTTCTTTTGCAACTCATGTATACGTGCAGCTAGGGTTGAAGTGGGTTTTCCACCCCACTTTCTCATGTCTTCTCCATGGTCATGTAGGTAAAACCACAGGGTGCCCTATGGTGTGTACCTTCCATGGTCTTTCTCTTGAACAAGGAAGCATCTGCTCCTAACAGCTGAGATGTGGGCTTGTAGCAGTGGAGAGTGGGACATGTCCTCTTTGATTTGCTGGACTTCCTGAGACAATTCCTTGACAGCTGAAACACAGGCCAGTAGAGAGGAAGAGATGCTTCCTTCGTACTGCTGGAGCTGGCCATCCACTTCATGCACCATTTGTCTTTGGTACGGACACCTGCGCTTTGTACTGCGACACCATCTTTCCAGGACACCACTGCTAATGAGTTGGCATATGATGGTGGTGCACTTCACAGGAACTTCTGCCACATGGGTGGTGTACATTGAACTTGGTCTGGATCCATGGGTGACTGCTCATCATTCAGACCACCATAAATAATCTCCAGCACAGCTAATTCCCTCAGATACTGAATACCTTTCTCCATGGTGGTCCACCTGCTTAGCTGACACATGACATCCTCCTTGAAGGGGGACCTTTCCCATACACTTGAAAGGAGTAGCATCCAAAGGCTGAGGGTCAGTGCTTGCTTCCCTAGACAAGGATCCCAGTTTCTTGGCCTCTTTCCCCTCTAGTTCCAAACCATCAGCTCCACAATCCTAGCATCAGAGCATCCAGGTGATAACCTGCTCACATGGGAGACAGCCATAGTCCTTCCATACGTCTCGCAGCTCACTCAAGGATAGGGATCAGGTGACCACCTCTGGCTCTTCCTCTTCTTCTTGTGATGGCCCTGCTTCGTCCTCATCCCTCACTGTACAAAATGATTTTTTGGTGTATTTCTTTTTCTGTACAGGGGCGATTGATACTGGCACAGGCTGTTTCTCTGGCTCAGCTGCACTATCAGCTGGTTTGTTGTCAGGTTCTGAGACCTCTTCTTTCCCTTGAGGGCACTGGATGGTGCTGAGCAGGACACGGTAGGCATGGGCAAGTCCCCAACACATTGCAGTAATTTGTGTCTCCCGGGAGTTGCCGGGTTGACATCACACCTTCTCTAAGTGCTTTACTAGTTTATCAGGACTCTGCACTTGCTCAGGAGTGAAATCCCAAAACACTGTGGGTGACCACTGGCCTAGGTAGTTGCCCATTCTCTCCCACACACCCTGCCACTCATAACTATCCAGCCTGGGGATGGGTCTCTGGGCGATGGTATTGGATAAGAACCATCTAATTCTAAAGAGGACTTGGCAGATATTCAGAAAGCGCAGCACTGAGAGCAGGCTGGCCTGGACATTCCAAGGATAGACAAATTTCTCAGAGGCAGAGGAAATCTCCTCCCCTGTCTCACCCATAGGTGGGGTAAGATCACTAACAAACGCCCAGGTGGCATACAGGTACAAGTTCACCCCCACAAGCAGGGACACAATCATATTATAAGCTGTCAGTATCCAGTAAAGCTCAACAAGACTCTTGACACATTTCCCACAGATGATAAAAATCATCACTGGGAACACACAGTGGATATAAGGATTGATACAGCACCACCACGCAAACAAATTGGTCAGCATTGTAAACACACTCAAACAATACATATGTATAAACAGATAATTGAGTCTAACAAATTATTTTAACAAGTTCTGTCCTTATCTCAGCCCTCTGGCCCCACATTGGGCACCAAAAAGGCTGTGGTAGTTCAGGCCCTGCCGGGGCCTGAGCACCACGTGCTGCTGCCCCCCCACCACCTGGTGGGGAAGGGAAACAGAGAAAGAACAAGCCCTGAGGCTGAGGTAAGGAGAAGTTAATGCCATAATGCACAAGAAACAGTCAGAACAACTACAACAACAGTGAGAAAAACGAGGTACAAAGCAAGGGATACCTAGGGAACACAGCCGAGGATCGACCCAAGCATGCGCACACCTCACCCTGCATCGAGTAGAGAGGAACCAGTGTTGGGCTGCATGAGTCAGCCTGGTATTGAATAGCCCAGCTGTGGCTCCCTCCCAGCTCCTGCTGGAAATTAACTCTGTCCTGGCCAGACAAGGACAATCTCAACCCATGAGATTTTACTTTTATCTCCTGATTCTCCTTCCTATCCCAGGAGACAGGGAGCAGTAAGCGAGCGGCTGCATGGGCCTTAGTTACCAGCTAGGCCTTAAACCATGACAGCCCTTTTTGGCACCCAACACATAGTTCAAAGGGTTGACATAATGACAGATCTTACCAAAACATGTTAAAACAATTTTGTTATATGCACTTTTTTTATTAATTAGCCAGTGCATGGTCACAATGTTGGTATATTTGCTTGCATGGTGGTGTTATGTAAATTCTTATGTGCACTATGTACTCCTTGTGGTGGTGTTTATCACCTCTAGGAGAAGGATCAGGACTATCATGTTGCTATATTGGATATTGTCGACTTATGATATGATTATACCACTGGTCACAAGGTTAAGCTGCTATCTGTATTTGGCTTTGTTTTTTATTAGTAATCTCACCCAATATATGAAGAAGAGAGGGGGAGAATACTTTCTCAGCTTTTGAGAGTTTTGAATATTCTTGGGATGTCCAACCCAGCAGTTTGCTATTTTCTGAATGTGTCCCAGATCCTGTTTAGGGTTGTGCAAAATTTTTTCAAGAATACCACCAAGAGATCTGCCCCAAGCCTGGATAGTTATGAATGGCGGGGTACATAGGAGAGTATGGGCAAGTGTCTAGGACAGTGGTCACCTCCACTGTATTGGAATTTTACCCCTGATCAAGTGCAGAATCCTGACAAACTAGTAAAACATTTGGAAAATGTATGTTGTCAGCCTGGCAACTCCTGAGAGATAAAAATCACTGTAATGTGCTGGAGCCTGGTGCTGCCTAGTAAGCCCTTTTCAACACCATTCGGTACCCTAAAGGGGAATAGAAGGTCTCTGGACTTTAAAACAGACTGTGCTGCATCTTGAATCAGAGAACCAACCTGTGCTGGTATTAGTAGCTCCTATACAGAAAAAGAGATACAGAAAATGAACCAGGGTCATCTTGAGAACAGAAGAAAGAAGCAGAACCAGAGGTAGTCACCCAATCCCTATCCATAAGTGAGTTGTGAGGTATGTGGAAGAATTTCAGCCCTCATCCAGGCAAGTATATTGTTACCTTACTGTTCCAATGCTGGGATAACAGGGCCAGTAGTTTTGAACTAGAGGGGAGTTAGTTAGATAGTTAAGTATGATGATTCCCATCGGAGGTGCTTCGTAGTTACCAGGTTGATCTTTGGTTTGATACATGACTGTGTTTCTAACTTGGTGCTTAATTCTAAAAGTATTTGAACTTGTAACAGTCACCACTTTAAAAGACTGCTAAATTTGTTTTGGGATATAGAAAGCTTAGAAGTCTGGCTGCAATGCAGGTTTAATTGTTTGGATACACATAATTCATTAAAAGTTCTATGCCATTCAGATTTTCTTGACTTCATTATAAACAAATATTAGTTTAACAAAGCAAAGGGTTAAATTCCTGATTTCAAAGCAGGAAACACTTTTATGAAATAAAAGTATAAAAACAAGAAAATTAAGACATGCAGTTTCACAGTCTAAATGCTGCATCTTACTGAATATACCTTTTTTTCTGAGAAGAACTCCATCCTCTCTTTGTCTCACATTTATTTTTGGTGGGTTTCTTCTTGTTGCTAAATGCTAGCAAAAATTCAGAGCTTTTCTAAAATACCTTTTATTTGGAAGTCCTTAATTTGAGAAGGATGGTTTTTTATTTGTTTGCTTTTTAAGAGAGTGCTAATGGAATATTCTTAAGATCCTTTAAAGCTGAATCTTTCTGACAAAAAGAGTTCTGAGTGATACTCCATGACCAGTTAACTCTCCATTCAAGCAGCAGCTGGATTACAGTTTCAAATGTATGTCACAATGTGGGGTTTTTAAACAACAGTATAAAAGCTTCCTGGCTTTCTGTAATGGCTCACTGGCAACTTTATTTTCTAGTATATTTGTTGACTACGTACGATACACTAAACTATGTTGGTAGTCTATCGTGGAAACTGTGTATGACTTCATTGTACCCATGACAGACTGGGCTTTTAGAGTACTTTACTCAATCTCCTGCTAGTCTTGGCAGCTTTGAGGCTTCTGCCATCACAACAGGGCTTCAGTTTTTCTGAAGTATTTAATAACCCTGGTATTGATTTGTAAAAATAATGTCTTCCTGGAAGGTCTCCAGAAACATCTGCCATTTAAGCGGACATGGTTTCACCGCAGTTTCCATTTCTTTTATTCTGTGTTGGAGTCAGATTTAAACAGTTTTAATTCAAAGGATCTGTGTAACCATCTTGGGATTCTCCCTGTTCTGACATTAATGCTTGTATTCATGGCACTTTACAGCAAGAGCTTGCCTGAAGTTCCCTTCATTGTCATCTTATTAATTTCAGGTACAATAAAATGCTTCTGGTTCACACTTAAAAGTTTTAATGAAACACAGTTCTTGCTCCCTTTCCCCTAATTCCATCCCTCTATTCTATGTCTATTTCCCTTTTTCTCCACCTCCCCCCCCACTATAGTTTGACCTCAGGGTGAACAAGCATATACACATGCACACAGGTGCTGTTTCCCCATAAGTAATACCCTACAGCCCCCTTTGGTTTTGACAGATCTCTGACCATTTGGTAGCCCCATCAGCATCACAGCTCCAGTCAGACTTGCTCTTCACTGCAATCCTAATGGGCAATTTCAGGCTCATGATGAAGACTCAGACAAACAGGCAAATGGCCGTCAGCACCCAAGCTTGAAGGGGTTTCATTGTCAGCTCATTATAGCTCCACTAATGAGATTTCCATCCAATTTGTGGAATAGCAGAGCTCGACTCAAAAAAGGGACAGAGCTACCAATACAGTAGGATTAGTATGCCTTATTAAAAAAAATAACCTTTGTTAAATCAGGACTCAGTGGTTAGGGCAGTGTCCTTATCCACTGGCGCAATACCAGGCCAATTGCGAACAATTGCTGGATTATTTACATTACACTCATCAGCCTGGCATAATTGCTGAAGTGATGTAAAACTCATACAATTCACTTAGGCAATAACAAATACATACTTTATGTACATCTTCAGTAAAGTGCAGTTAACAAGATTTTTACTAGCAAGTAAAAACAAATGCTGTTTGTGAAAATGCTTTTTCAATTAATCTTGGGATGTATAAAGTAAATGGCAAAAAGAAATTGAGATACTGTAACACTGAAAGAGAAACCTGTGAGGAAATATAAAGGTATTCCCCAATTCTGTGGTTGTGCATGAGGGACTGAAATGCTGAAAATATAAACAGGTCCTAGAAATCTAGCGAAAGTTTCCCTTTAATTCACTCAGAGATCTGCCATCTGCACTCCATGATTACTAACCTCCAAGTATCAAAGTGGTATTTATTATTTCCTTAAGTATAATGATTTCTTTTTCATTGACTCATCCTTATGTAAACTCCCTTGAAATACGGACCTACCTCTACAAATTCCCAACTCACTAAAAAAAGGCAATCACTTCATTATTCAAATACAAAGTTATTATACATTTCAATAGGTCTTTTATAAGCACAGGTCTAGCATGTAGCTTAATTGAAAGTAGTTATAAATTTGTTTCATATCTACCAGAAGTAGATCTTAGTTCCCTAAATTGTATTGCCTTTGCCTTTACTAAAAGATGTAGTTCTTTGTGTTGTGAGGGCCTTACTCTCCTGAACTTCTAGAAGTAGCAAGTAACATTGAAACTGAGAACTAACATTTGTCCTCTCTGAACAGTGCTCTGTCTCCATGGAGGCAGATATTTCTGTCAAAATCCACGCGATTTTTCTTTTTAAAACTGCAAAGCGCTGTAACAGGATTTTTTTTTCACAGTAACAAAACCTCAGTTCTGTAACCAAATGGAGTCAGCCTGGTTTAATCAGGCTATCAATCACCCTGCAGAAACTAGAGAGGAGGCAAGTATTTTTTTTTTCCATCTCCTGCAAAGGCACAGAATATGCCATCAAAATTTTTCAGTGTTGCAGTGGATCAAATTTGGCATGTGACTTCTACCAGAAGGTAGACATTTAGGGCTCTGTTACTTAACCCACTGCAAGTCATTTGTAAGCCATGCTAGGAAAAAGACAAAGCTACATTTTAGGGACATTTTTAAATAAAGAAATCTGGAGGGTAGAATGATCATTAGAATGTGCTACCAGACTGCTAATCAATCAGCCATCAGCCGATATTTATTGCAACAGACTTGAGACTCAAACTGTTTGCCAGTCTTATAAGGCAGGCTCTCAAAGTGGCAAACATATGCCTCAGTCTGTTATTTTTCACTCATTGCACATCAGCAAGACCAGCTGCTAGCTGGAGTGTCCTGGTAAGCATCGGACTCGGCAAGAAATCATCCATGCTACAGACTCTCTGAGCAACAGGAGAGCTGTGCAGCACTGGCAACTGGACCCAGATTTCTTGAGCTGTGTTCCCACGTACTAACCATCGTCTTCTTTGCAACAGATCATAGCTTGATCTTAAAGATGTTTTTGAGATGAGCATGCCACACAAGAGGTCTAATAACCCCCTTCTGTTTCTGGAAACAGAAGACTTTAGTAGAATGTCAGCGTTCTCAAGTGCTTTAGTGACACAAGCTGAAAAAATTCTAGGTTGGTGTCTAAAATAAAATGGCTTAACTGCAGACAAATCTTGCAGAGGCTGCTTGTCTCATTAGCCTTTTCCTCAGGCAAACCACTATTGGCCTGTTGTTTAACCCACAGATAGGCTGGGAGATCTATTCAATATCATAACTTGTGTATTTTAAAGCCTGATTATTTGTATTTCTATCCTGGATGAGGGGCTGCCACTTTGCTTAAGTCAGACATTACTATCTTCTGGCATGATGATGCTCAAAGGAAACTGGAGAAACGTGCTATTTCTTCAGGAGTCTGAAAGTAGCTTTAACATTTTTGTACAGATAAATGCAACAGTTTTATAGTTTGATGGGGAAAGAAACCACCGCAATCTGCTTTGGCAGCATGTTCACTGTGATTTCTGCAGTGTGTGAACACAGCAAGGAGAGTGACAAGGTTGGGGGGCTTTCTCAGCCAAGCAGCACAAGTCAGAAACAAGTTAAATTCTAACGAAAAATCTTTGCCTTTAATTATCATCTATTTGTATATTTATAAAATCTACTGGCTATAGGGCATAGTGTTAGTATACAGCTGTTTTGTTCTGAAAGTTAGTTTTTTCTCATGTGCTTGTTAATTGTTTTTCATCTCAACTTAAATGAGGAGAGTGCCTTGGCATTTTCCTTGTGGATTCCAGAGAGAAAGGAGTGATTTACAATGGCTTTTTGTGTATGTTGCTTTGGAATCACAATCTAATGACTGTCATGGTGAAAATATTCAGACATGGAAACCCTCCTGATTCTATGGCATTTGAGAATATTTCCCAACAAGTACTGAAGCCAATAGATACATCAGGAGTTTGACTAGGTTAATAGTCTCAACACTATTTTAGATCAATGCACACAGCAAACACTGTTACTGTCCTGTTATTCAATAGTACCTTACTGAAGGAAGTCATACAGAACTGTAGGCATGAAAATTTAGAAGAAGTTTAAAGGAATTCATTATTTCCCAGCTAATTAGATGAATATCCATGCATTTTCCAGAAAATTAGGTCAATAACTGACTTCTGCTACCATACGGTGGAATATAGAATATAGAATATGACTTTTCTAATAAATTCCAAAGAAAGTCTGTTGCAAGGTACCCCTTAGTGAACGGCTTACACTTTCTAACTCTTTTTCACCTGAAATAATTTGTTCATGACTTTCCCTGGTCCTGAACCAGAGTCACTGTGGAACTTAGTGTGCTGATTTGTCTGTATAAGGTAAGATTGTCACCTTACTTGGTTGATATGAAATGTAAAGGACAAACATGGCAGTGGAAACCTCTCCTGCCAAGGACATTCTGCTTTGGTTTTCATACAATTGTTCCTGAAGGAAAGGAATTTTCCCAGTGAATGAACCAAACATGCATGAATTAGGTTTTAAAGCAAGTGTCTTCCTGCAAACCAAAAATTTGTTCTGTGACTACAAAATTAAGGACAAAACGTTCTTACGGATTCTAGTTCACAGTCATGTGGTAAAATAAGCCTATAAACTGCTTGTCAACTTGTCAACAGACTACGAAGAAAACCTTTAAAATAAGCATAGTTCCCTTCTTTCCTCTACACCTGCTTTATGAATATTTTTTAAGTTCTGATCTTGTACATAAATAACTTACTTTTTTTCACATTAGCATGGCTTGTGTCATGACTGATTTTGGTTCAACTATCTGACAGCAAGGCCCCTGTCTCTTTGGATGTAAGAGTCCTTTAACCCAGGGTTGGAAATCACTCTCATGGTGCCTAGAGCCCTGGTACAGAGCTCTGGAAGCGAGACGATGAACTCTCTCTGCAGCTTGGTTAGGCTGGCGGACTCCAGCCAGCCAGGCAAAAAGCCTGGATGTGGGCTTCCAAACTGGTACTAGGTGCACTCTCAGAGCCAGGCTCCCTGAAGAGCATGCAGCAGTTTGGTAGTTAAGCACTGGAGCTTGAGAGTTAAGGAGTCAGTTCCTTATTGCGGCACAGGGTTCCTCTGTGACCATGTTAATAATACTCATTGTTTCCTGGAATAAGAACTGTTTTAAGGGCATGTCACGCTGCAGACAGCAGTGTGTTAGAGAGATAGCTGAGCTAGCTTTAAACAGGAAGGAAACTAGTGCCTGTCACACCATGAGCCTATACACTAACGTACATACCTGTACTGCTTCTGGTAGCCAGGCTACCTTGGTTGTCTTTCCATTATACTGCAGTTTACACTGAAGGACTGTTCTTAGTATGGTAACATCTAGCACAGATAAATCCCAAACCAAGACGGGGCTTGCAGTTATGATCATTGAACAACTGCTGAGATATACAATAATAGATTCTTGTGTGCACGACCAGTTCTTCTAATTGAGGCAGCATTGCCTGGACCAAACAGTGACACCTCTACCCATGGCAGAGCCACACTCTTTCTCACTGGTTTCAGTGGTCCCACTTGTTTCAGACTGAGCTACTGCTCAGCAGTTACGATGGTCACAGTTTGCCCAATTAAAAGAAACAGCCAGAAACTTTTGAAAATATAAATTAAATTTTAAATTTCCTACCATTTTCTTCATTCGCTTTTGGGACATCTCATTTATCTAGATCTAACCAGACATCTTCTGCATGCTACAGATTTTGGGAGGTGTGCACAAAACTGCATTGTGGAAGTTGCCTTGGGCAGAGATAGGGAAAGATGAAAGATGGGATTTTAAGTGGTCTAAGAAACAAACAAGGATACAAATAAAAAATGATAGATGGCTGGAGTTGTGGAACAGTCACAGAAACGTCCTTCCACTTGATCAGCACTTAAATAGTAAACAATTGTGACACTTCTATTATCTTTAAGTTTCACAATGGAAAATCCAACCAATGAACCAGTTTGGTTATATCTCTGTTATAGATAAAGTTTCAGGCTCCCTGAAGAGTCAGAAAGAGTATTTTTATCAGCTCGTACCTGGTGCATGTTTTAAAAGATCACAGTGATGAACATATGGTAGCTGTTTTTATTTTTTAAAGTTTTTTGATTCAACATCAAGGAGATGATTCTGCAGCCAGTGATAATTATGCAGAGAAAATCCTGGGGTTTTAGTTTTAAACATAAAACAGTGCAATAATCCCTATAGGCTCAGTGACTGAAAAAAATGTAGGTTAAACAGACTTACTCATCCCAACCAGTACTAATTCTGTGATCTTAGATTGTAGGCTTTTATGGGTCTTATTTTCCAAAACCTGACATCTCTGGCTGTAGCGGTCTCAAGTTGCTGACTCCTTTCAAGTGAATGATATGGACAAAGCTTTGCTGCTTTATAAGAAGTAGCCTAGAAAGCATCTGTACCATGGTTGCATCATAGCTTCAGTTTGGTCACTTTCATTACTGACTTTCAGGGAATGAGCAAGCCCAGAAGCAGAATTGTGTCTTTCTTTTTACTTATGTGATTTCCGTCCATGCTGGAAGTGGTAAGGGAAGCCAGACAAGGATGGTCAGGATGGTACTTAAAGAGTACTTCTACTTTTATCACGTACATTGTTGATCTACTTATGTCCTCTCTTTTCTTGACCTCCTCATGCAGTCATACATGGAGAAGTTGAATCTGGATGGGTTGGGGAAGTCAAGAGGATTTGGATTCTTTGAAATGTTGTCAGCCAACAACACATGCTTCATCCCAGCTCTTATCATCTCTACAGCAAATCTGACCAGTCATAAGGGTAGATATTCCTGTTCGTTTGTAAAGGAAATGTCTTCTTATCTAGGCTCCCTTTCCCACAAATGGTTAGACAAGATGATCTTTTGAGGTCCCTTCCAATCTAGGCTACTCTCTGATGTTATGATTCTGTGATATTTCTCTTCCATTAGGCTTCAGCTACAGAGTCTCATTTCCCAGTTTTTGCTGCTGTTGTTGGTTTTCATGTTCAATTTGTAAAGAATCCAGTGTTCTCGTGGAGTGTTCTCACTATAGGCCAGCTGTGCTTTTACCTCTCAGCAAGCTCTTCTGCTGTGTGTAGAAACCACTGTCTTCTGACTGAGAATAATCTTTCTGGAGTTAAGAAATGGTCATTAGGCCTTTTTTAATGCAGTATGTCAGCTTCTGGTATTCTAGTATTGCTTTGCTGAGGATGATGATGTCAGCTTGTCTGTGGAGCAGTCTGATTCCTCTACATGCTGAGCAGCATCTCAGAGTTTACATGGGATGAATGACCACAGAGCACACTCTACTATTGATGTCTGCACTGGTGGTTCGTCCCTCTTGTGTGCCATATACTGAGGAGGTCCATGCTATATCTCAGACAAAGAGGCAATGCCATTGTAGTCCTCTTGTGGATTTCACCACAAATAACATTCTGATATATATTTAGTATTTTATGATACTGAACAATGCGTGCTCAGGCTGAAGTAGTTACTAGATTTAATCATTTCAGTCTCTGAAGTCTTAGCAGCTAATGTTTTCCAAAACATTCTTCTCAATCACAAAGAAACAGCATGATTGTTCCAAGATTCCCATACACTTTGAAGAGAATACACCTGGCCAACATATTGAAACTCCACATGTGAGCTAATGATACTATCTCTATACTCAGTGTAACAGGCAACTAGTTCATGCCATCTAAAGCAGACATCTAAAATAGCCTCCCTAAGACCTTGCTCTTTTCCACTAAATAAAAGACATTCAACAGTGGCCAAGTCAGGTGTGGAGTTGCTTTTACTGTGCACCCCTCACACAAGGAGGTTAAGGCAAAACAAAGGCTATGAAGCAACTTTATAAGCATTCATTGTATGAAACATAAAAATGCAGAGAATGTTAATGGGATAGTTTTATCCTGGCAATGATTAAGATTGGAGAATCTAAAGACTGTAAGCTAGGACTGTTTCTTAATATATATGAATGATGGGCAGAAAGGATGACAATAATGTGACAAAATGTTCATATGACACAATATCACTCAGAATAACAAGCATATGCAAAGATAAAGAGTTTAGAGCACCATGCAAGTCTATGTGAATGGGCATCCTAATAAAAGTCAGCTCAATATCAACAATGGTCAAAGAAGGAAATAATACATACGATTGAATAAAGAACAGGACACACAATTACCCTAACAAGTTATATCATGTAACTATATAAAAAAGTAGTAAATCCTCAACTGGAACACTGTATTCAGCTGTAGTTATCCTAACTTAAAGCAAAGACAATAGGTAGAGAAGAGGTTTACTGATAGCTGATTACTATTATTAGAGTCATGAGAGAACTATTATAAAATGATTCTGAAAAAAAATGTACCTGGCTGTTCTAGAATAAGCAAAAGTGAAAGTCAGGTTATAAAAATAGTAAGTAATATGAGATAATTTTTGCTAGTTTGCTCACATTTCATTCATGCTTCTAGGTAATAGGTACAAAATATTCAGAATAACTAACTGTGGATAATGGAAAAAGAAGTTTGTGAAGAGATCATCTAATCCTCCCCCTGCACTGGCAGAGGACCTAACATGCCTAAACTCCACATAAATGTTTTGTTTACTTGATATGAAAAAAGTATCACCTGGGATTTCATAATTTTCTTCACGTGCTCCATTGCAGAAGAATCTCAGTTACAAAGTCCTGTCTAATATATAACCCAAATCTTCTTTACAGAAAAAAGTTCCATTTCTAAACCTACCTAAAGTGGATATGAGCAAGTCACTTTAGTCTTTTTGTAACAAACTTTTAGATACTGAAAGGCTGCTACCATGTCTCTCTCTGTCTGTTTTCTCCTAGACTAAACAAACCAAATTCTTTCAACCTTTCTTCAAACACCATGCTTTCTCAACCTCTAATCACTCTTGTCACTCTCTCCTGGACTCCCTCCAAGCTCAGTTTTTCTTAAAGCATAGTGCCCAAAACTGGATAAAGTATTCCACCAGTGGTAGATAGAGCAGAATAATTACCTCCCAAATCTCCCATCCTTTTTTGCATCTTGGATAAAGATTTTCTCTTTTTGAAATAACATGTTTCTGCCTCATATTCAATCTGTTGTACAGAAGATATTTCCTGCAGTACAGCATTCTTTCTAGTTACTGTCCATTTTGCATTTATGTATTTGATTTCTCCTTTCTCTATGTATCACTTTTCTACTTTTTTCCCTTGGGTTTAATAGCATTAATTGTAGATTTTAATGCTTTATTACATTTTATTCTTCAAAGTGTCTGTAATCCTCCCACTCAGTTTTGACATTCACCAATTTTGTAACTATGCTTTCCAGTTCTTAATCCAGGTCATAAAAAATATTGTATATGGTTCACTTGGACTTCCAGTTTTATAGAGTGATATTGATATATTGTCTTTGAGTATTGCTTTCCAACCAGTTGTTCACCTACAATGTAATTATTTAATCCAATACATATTCCCTTTATTTTCTTGGGAGTATCATATATGACAGCATAAAAATCTTTACAAATGTCAAGATAAATCATCACTATCTCTTCCAGCTTATTCTGATTACTCTGACAAAGAAAGAAAATATATAGGGTTGAGATCATTTTGTCTGGACAAAGCCATGTTTATCTTCTATGTGCTTTCAGATTATTGGCTAACAAATAGGTTCAATACAACAAAATTAAGTCCACAGAGCCCTATGTCCCTTTTTCTTTTTCTTCTTTCTTTCATTTTTATAAGTCAAGTTCTTAGTATCCTATTTCTTGACCTTGTGAATTCCCTCCAAGAAAGTCTAGGAAAATACGTCTCATTTGTCAAAGTATTATCTGGCCTTTTTCCCCCCTACTCTCAGATAGATCATTTCCCCTTTTCCCTTTCCTCTTCCCTCTTTCCCCTTTCCCCTCCCTTCCCTCCCATTCCCTTCCCTTCTTTAGCATTGTGTCATTTTCTTATCGTCATTTTTCATTTTTTGATTGCATTAAAGATTTACAGATGTAGCAACGTTGGTTCTTCATTGCTTACACTTCACGATAGTTTACTGCTATGCCTTTAATCTTGTCTCTCTTCTGTAAGACCAGCTCTTCTGAACTGCATTATTCTTCTCAGAATGCTTTCCCAAAGGACTTACATAGCCGCACTTTACTGACAATTTCAGTTTATTGCGGTTAATTTCCTCATCTTCCTTTCACTAAAATTAGGAACTTTCCATTTCATGAGCTTTCTGTCTATAAATTTGTCAAAGTCCCTCCCAAGTAAATAAAATCTATATTTACTACATCCAATTTATTTTTTTTTTCTTCCAGACTAAAAGCTCTTGCCCTCAAAACAACAGAACAGAAAGAGTGATATGAAGAGTAGGAACTGACTGATGTATTTAACCTTTTTTTTTCACAGTACAAAAGAAAGAAACAAAAATAGTGATATTGAAATTCGAAAAGTTTCAAGTTAATGAAAAGATGATTTTCCTCCCACAATAAACACTTTGTGGAACTCATTGCTGTTAGATATTGTAAGGGCAAGGAGTCAAGTTCACATGAGGATTGGACTGTAAAAATATTAGTGATATAAATTCTTATGCTTCAAAAATATGTTCATATGAGGATTTGATTTAGAAATATTAGTGATATAAAATTTTTTACTTCAAGAAAATATCCGGTCACTGTAAGGTCTTAGAGTAGGTCCTCTGAAACATATACTGGGTTTTTTTTTCCTTTTTTGCACTTTTTTTCTGAAATATCTTGGGTTAGGCACTGTCAAGACAAGAAAAGTGGACTCCTAATCTGATCTAGTTCTTCAGCTTCCATGGATAATTTTGGCACTTAGCTTGTCTGCAAATTCTTTCTAGTCTGAACACCAGTAAGTTCAATGCAAACCATAAATATAAAACCATTGGCAGTCCAAAAAAGATTTTGAGGAACAACTTGCTAATGGCATAAAAACTAACAGTAAAACATCTTCAGATACATCAAGAAACCAGAAGTCTGCCAGATGATAGTCTGTAGAGCTGATAGATTATGAAGGTGCAAAAGGGGAGCTTGATGAAAAATAAAGCTTTAGCAGTTAAAAAGCTGAGATAATTCCTTGCATTAATGTCCACTCTCAAGGGGCATAGAAGGAATCTAACCATGGAGTCTTTCTTTGAAGAGGACAATTTTGATGAACAGTCTCAAACAAAAGTGTAAATTGAAGAGGTTTTAGAATCTGTGGGTAAAATGAACAGTAACAAATCTCTAGGATAAGATGGTATTCACCCAAGAGCTCTACAGCAGCTGAATTGTGGTCTGGTACTCACTGCTTAACTCTGGTACAGTTGCAGCAGAATGGGAGGAGGCAAACATGATATTATTTTCTAAGAAGGGCTCCAGGGAAGACTCTTGGCACTGTGGAGCAGTAAGTCTCATTTCTGTACTGGGAAAGCAGGTAGGAACAGAGAGATAGGTTAATCACTCCATAGAAAAGAGGGGAACCAAAGAATAGGGATACATTGACAATAGAGGAGAGTTACAAGAAGGTATCCACACATCTCTGTACTGAATTTGAAATTGAATTTCAATGAATCTGAAGCAAAGTGTATCTGCAAAATACTCCTAAATGTAAATTAAAAGAGGTAATAGAATGTCAGATAGCTATCATACTTCCAAAGGAGATTCTCCAGATACTGTGGCTGTTTGTTTTTTTTTTTGAAACCTCAGATCAGTGCTGTGATGTGACCACTAACTACTGACAGCATGTTAAGAAGCTGTTAATTGGGCAGCCTTTGTCTCAGGAAATCCCTAATCCATGCTGAGACTGGCAGGACATGCCAGGAGAAGTACTGTTCTCTCTGTGTTTCTTTGGTTGGGTTGGGGTTTTTTTTGAACCTGCTACTGGCAACTACTGGACACAGGACAGTGAGCTAGATGGATGTTTCATCATCTCCAGTACGAACATCCTGATGTTCACATGAATTACTGCTGGATTTACAGGCTAGTTCTGAATTCACACTGAAGCAGCAGCCACCAAATTCCTCAAGTCATACAGTGATGTATTCCCCTCTGGAAACTTTTATGTTTCTAGTTGAACGTTTCTTGAGTTACCTGAGAATTTATGGTCAGGTTTTTAAAACTCCACATAAACACATTTTTTAATCAGCTAATGCAGCAGATAAATCCATGTTTAGGCACCTAAAACTATAGATAAAAACATGCTTAGGTGCCTAAATACCTTTAAAATATGGCCCTAGGTGTCTTTGAAGATTATGCCAAGACTTCTGTGGACACTGTTAACATAGTGCTGAACTTCAAACATATTTAGCAGGTTTCAGATAATGTACAGAGCCCATCTTGGCACAAACTCCTCTTAAAGGTCAAGAACTAAAAAAGGAAATTCCCCTACAAAGAAGGAGTGTACAAAGAATCTTTTGGGAAATAGAAAGACAGTTCTGGGCCCCCCTTTATCTTGATGAATAACATAAGAATAATGAAAAACAAGGAGAGAGAGAGATAAAGAAACAGAGATAAGAAAATAGATAAGAAAGTCAATTTTTTTAACATTAAATGCCATTAGAAAGCAATATGCCAACTAGGGAAGTGAAAGATTATAAGAGGTTTCAAAAAGAGTACTTTGGATTTCTTTTTTAACATGATAGAAGCACTTGAAGAACTCTTTCCATATAGGAAATAGCTTTAACTACACAGGAGGGTCCATACAGAAGAAAACTCAGATGTCTATCCATTTTTAGGTAAAAAATACCACAGAAGACAAGAAATAAAATGTTACCAGTAATCTCTTCCAGATTTCAATTGGAAAAAACTTTGAGAAAAAAAAAATTGACATGCCCAGTTTCTGTCCTATTTTATTCAAGATGCATACCTTTTTGTAACAGGGTATCAATACCGTGCCATATTACTATTTACTTGTTTGCAATAAATACTAATTTATGACAGGAGGAGATCCATTGTCTGCCCAGGACCCAGTTTCACTATGCATTATGAAAATGAATTACATCTTTGTCTGCAGACCATGGTATTCTGGCACTAATTTTTCTAATTAATCTCTGGCTTTGGTCTTGAGGCAGGATAGTTGGTGACCAAATGACTTTTAGAAGTTCTTCCGGTCTCTATATCATGTGGTGAAATGGTTGTGATGAATGTGTATGGCATTCAAACAGTTCCAAGCCTATGACTCTAAAATCTATAGCAAGTTTGCTTTTTAAAATTTCAGTAATAGCTTTCTACAGTTATTAACTATTTTTCTGGTTAGCTAAATCTGGTCTCTCTGTGACTGTATTCTTTCACTTTTGACTTGTATTTTTTGTTGCTGTTTGTGACTGTGCAAAACACGTGTTCTACCACACTGAAGAAGAAACATTCTTCATGTAAACTATGGAGGTGTAAATGAATTCACACAGGGTTCAGCCAATAAAACATTGAGTCTTAGGGGTTGTTCAAGATGATGGCCATTTTTCTTATGTTAGCAGTCAGCAAATACACTTCTCCAGAGAGCACTCTAGTGATGGAGAATATCTGATAAAATGAACTAAAACACCAGGAGGAACAATGTGGTACCAACTCTCTGTAAATCATAAATTACTAATAAACCAGAATAACCTGGTTATTCTGCTAGTTAATGTAGTCAATCATTTCCACAGCTACACCCCTGTATGTATTTGACTGAATAAATGCAATCCTGCTGCAATGACTTTCTTGATATTCAAGCTGGTATTTATTTTGCATTTTATTGGTGTTAAGGCAGCAACTTAATTGCACTTAAATAATGATTATCAGTTCTATGTTATCACACCGAGCAAAATATATTATGATAACTGTAATGGACTTTTGATCTTACTTTGCTTATCAGTTGCACCATTTTAGTAGTTTTCCATGTCTGCAAATATGACATTAGTCATATATTCAATATATAGTCATATATTCAATATATAGTCATATATTCAAATAAAATTTAGTTCATCTTCATTTTAAATTTTAATAAAAGACTTAATTCCTTTGTCTTTTTGTCCACTTTGATTTTATTAACCACCGTTTTCAAAAATGCTTGTTAAATAGTCAGCAGTTATAAGGTTATGTAAACGAGAAACAAACACAATGTTTTCTTATATCCTAGATGGAAATATAGTAGTGTCTCAGAGCCCACCCCTGGTAAATGCTTTCCCTAAGTTCCTCACTTCGATATTTTTTTCCCTATTTTTGTATAATGTCATTAAGATGAGTGCTGGAATTAAAATATACTGTTTATTTATAAAGACTGGTCTCAGGAGACTATCTCACCAGATTTGGTACTTTAATACTTGGATGAAATTCATTCTTGGCTTAACTCTTGGTAGATACACCCAGGGATGAGTTTGGTCTTTTTATTTTGCAAAAATATATTGCAGTGATTTATCCTTCTTTTATTCAGTTTGGCATCTTCCAAGACTGAGAAAGATGTAGGAATATTATTGCCTATCACTTTAAATCCCATTCCACTCAAAAATCCTTTGAGTAAAGTAAGGCAACTAAATTTAAAGTTTAAAATAAGACAATCCTTGCAGTAAAAATCAGTCACTTATCAGTATAGTTCCATGCAGCTCATTCTGAATTCAGAATTTGGAACACAAATTTAGAATATTGAACATAGCATTATTCATTACCTGGCACAAACTCATTCAAGGCAGTTAGCCAAACAAGCTATCTCTCTACTTACAGGTGAAACAACGTTTTTGAGAATCTTAAAAATTTGAAAACATTCATAAATCAAAATACAAGGCTTTCTAAGAGGGAAGCTAACATCATGGCAGTTTTAAGTATACTGGATAGGAAAACAAGTCAGCAGTTTAAAAGGCTTCTCTGACAGACATTTCCACTTATTCAGACAATATCAATTAATGTCTGTAGAGCGGACTTACCCACAATGATATTTCAATTGGTGTGCTTTCCAGATGCAAAGAGACCCTATTTTTCCTCTCTTTGTTCTAGACTGCATCAAAAAAAGTACAATTAATATTGAAGGTTAGGACATGAGCTGGGATATAGAATAGGTGCTTAAATAAAAGTTTGAAAACCTGTCAGGTCCAAAACTTTTCCACAGTGGTCATCACCACTCTTCACAGAGATTTTCAAGCTACTACTTTCAAACAGGCTACTTTTTTTCTTTTTTTTTTTTTTTTTCTGTGGCCATACACTCAGAAGCATGGGGTAGGACTGCAATAGTGGGAAGGGCTGGTGGGAAATGACTCATGGGAGACGGAGGGATGGCCCTGGCCATATAATCTGCTCCTGGGGAAGTGAGCATTCTGCCAGCCTACATGCCTGCACCTTGGCTGTTGCAATCCTTCCAGCCCCTTCACCTTTGTCTTTGCACTTGCAGCCCGTGAGCAGTGTTTCCAAGGGTGGTGGGTGGGAACAAGTCCTTGCCATGGGTCTAGAAGGAACGTTCCTATCCCACCAAGCTGCTGTAGACCCAGAAGTTTCTTCCCTCCCTGTCATCTCCTCACAGCATCACAGAGTTTTGGTAAAAGGAGAAACACTTGGGAATTTGAGATTAACATTTACTTTATCACAACACCAACTGCTGACTGAAAGGAATAAAGTCCAAACGGAACGTACAACAAATAAGTTATGATTTCCATGGTGGCCTCATGCCCATGCAGGTAAGGAGATCCAAAACTAAGCTGTCAAATAGCCTTCATTAAACTCTCTTAAATATATGCTGTAATAAAATGGAGGCAGGTTTAAATGAATGGCTCTGAGGCATCCTTCTGTTACTGTGTCTGTGCTCACCTGCATCACCTTACCAGCAGCACAGGCCTGGCTGAGAGTGAAGAGAGACCTCTGGGACAATTTCGACAATTGATATGATTGGAAGAATGAATACAAGAACTGCTATCTGGCGAGGTTAAAAAAATAAGCTGCTAACCCTGTTCAGCTCTTTATTTCTGCCACTATAGCTCAATACATTTTAGACTATGCTGGAAACTGCCACTTCATTTGTAATGTACATGATTCCCAAGACTCTGAGTAATTTCAGCATGTATATTTATACTAGCTGGGAGTTTTGGCACTCACCTTTCATCCTTGGTATTCCTTTTTTGGGGTAGAGGGCCTTAAAAATTATCAGCCATCCATCAGGAATCCAGAGCAATAGTATAAGGTTTAGATGATCAGTTATGCTCTATGGACAACAAGTATTAATTATGATCGGCCCCCATCAGTGCTTAAAAAATATGTTGATTGTAATAACTTTCTGAGGAAGTCAGAAGCAAATACTTGTGACTAAAATATATCTACATTAATATTGAGTTTAGTTTATTATACAGTTTATGATGCAGCATCAACAACAAGAAGATACAGAAAAAGGTCCTAAATTCATGGGAAAAAATCATTCATACAAAGAATTTAATCACATCTGCAAATATTATTCTGTCTGCTTGGAATCCCCTGGAGTTTCAGCTGGATTAGTTCTCCTTCACTTCCTGTCCTAAACATTTGTTTTATGTTTCTGTCTCCTGTTAAACAGAAATTGCCTTTTACCTCAATGGATGCCAGCATTTCAGTGATGCATCAAGAGTTTCACGTATGTATCCTATACAAAGTTAGATAAAGACATAAGAATAGTTATATGGGCAATTAGGTGGTATGTTCATTAATATAAACTCACTGTGTACTATGCAATGCTTATAACCTGGGTTGGATTCATATCGGCAGAAATGGGTATATCTACTGTAATTTGCATAGAGCTAGACTGATGTATATCCTTCTATACATAGAACAAAATATTTATGTAGGTCCTTCAATTCAAAAGGATCCTAAAGTGCTTTGTGTTTTAGTAAAATTCTCTTATCTGGGTGAATAGTACTTAAGGAATACATTATCTGAGAAATTTTACCATTTTTCATCAAATAATGTGTTCAACGAGTAGTTTTATGAGGTGTTAGAGTAATTCTATGTATAATTGAATGCTATACACGTTTTAATAAAGATTTCAATAAACAACGGTAATATTTATCAATAATGTGTTCAATTATTTTATTCCTTTAAAAATGTGACCAGCTTCAATTACTTTCTATATAAAGAAATACTAATACAGCTCTAATACTGACCACCTTGCAAATTTTGATCAACATTTTTTTCCCTCAAGAGAATAAACATCTGAACAAAGTCTCCTACTCTCATTTTACAAGACCAGAGAGTAAATCCCTTCTAGGAACTTTTACCTGCTTACAGTTTACAAATGCCAGTAAATATGATCTATATCTTAGACACCTCAGCAGAAACAGCAACAAGAGGTGCTGACAAGGAGTGGGTTCTTCATACCCTGCAGGCCCTTCCCTCCCTCAGACTCCTCTTGGGTGCCTTTGTCCACCCAGGCTGCACAGCCTGCCTTTCCTCCCATCCTATAACTCATCTCCACATTTTGTTTTAAATTATTGTAGCCTCTATTGGTGTGACCTATCTCTTGATAAATATCATGGTCATTAGCACCTCAAACAAGACAGTATCAGATTTCTTTCAATGCCCATCACACTCTGAATGGCTTTAAACACATTTTTCAGTGGCCAGTAGAGTAGACTGGTTGGCTTGAGAAAGATGGGGTTGAATTTTAGACACTGCTTCAGAACCATTTCTGTATTTAAAACTGGATAAATACAGAAATAAATTTTGAATTAGGATCAGAGGCAGTTGCCCGTGTTCTATGCATTCCCTCCTTGTCTTCTCCCTTCCTCTCTCTTACCACAGATATCATGTTTTATTTTGTTCATCTGCTGCACCCTCAACAATAGGCTAAGAGATCATATCTAGGCCTAATTCCTGGATCAACCGTCTTCCCCACTTACTGGTGCAGGCAGTGCATATCTAAACAACAATGTACCTCTGACATAGACATAGCTGTCTTATGAGAAGCAGTAAAAATTTTATGAAGTAGCAGACATAGTTTATTGAACTCTTTGGGATCCTGCACAAAGACAGGTGCCTTATAAGTTACTATTGGTCGTACTGTAATTGCTACAAAAGCCTTCATAATGTCTTATCCTGGACACATTCTTACAGCCAAAAAGACAAGGATATATTCAGTGTTCTAAAAATTGTGATCTACCATGATCTTACATAATTTTATCTTACGGGGAGTTTTCTGCATACATTTAAATAATGATCAGATCTTCCTTCATCTTTATCTTTTCACAGTGCTCATGCAGTCAGAATGATATCAAGGTATTAAAACTCAAGTGCTATTCTTTTTAAAACCAATTTTTCTTTTTCTGTAAGTGTACGGTTTAATTCCATGTAAATTAGTTTCACCCACGAAAGTATATTTTCAATTCAAGTATCCGTTAAATGCTTCTTTTACACCCAACCTGCTGGCAAAAAAAAAAATAGAAAGCAAACAAATGACATGATTTGCAGTGAAGAGACGGGATGCCAAAAGAGCATAGTATATAATTGGAAGAACACAGGAGAATGTTTAAAATAAGTTCAAGAACAGCGATAAGGCTAAGATGATGTTATCTGTTGGACAGAAGAAGCCATTAACGTACACCAGAGTGTTTTCAATCACTTAATCAGAAAACCCTTTTCCTGAGTACTGTTTCTTGTCCATGTGCCATGAACAAACATAAATATTTTGGATTTCCTGCATCCTTCACTCTGATAATGGGCTCTTAACTGTAAGCCCTCCCCACCTCAAAGAAAGAGCTAAAAACAAATGATAAAACATGAACCATAGAGATGATTTCTAGGCCAGATGAGTTATGGAATTCAACTGCATGTTCAAAATTACTTTTGAACTACACTGTTAGTCCTAATTTAATATGAATGTAATTCAAAGTGAGAGACAAGGAGAAAAAGGCTGTGGATGAGGATGAAACTGCTCTCAATGAGCTAAAATGACTAAATTATCACTGACTGCAGTGGTATATGTTCAGCAACATAGAAACAAGAGCTTAACTGTTCTATTTTTACAGCAAATGCCAAATTTTCATTTTCATTGAAACTATATTTGATTTCATAGAAGTATAGTTAGAGAGAGACAAACTTGTTCTTTTTTTTCCTCTTTGTACAGATTTTATATGTGCAGGAAATGTTCAGGAGCTCAGATATGTACTCAGATTTCTGAGAGGTCTTGAGGATGTCATTGTCTCTGCTGCTGGAGATTTTCCATCAGTTTCTGATTATTAAAGGAGTAAATTTAGGTGATACTAACTCTTCTGTAAAAACAATGACCAGATGACTTCTACAGCTGTACATATCCATCAATGCTTCTTACCTACATCCTGCACATATTCACTCTTCATCACTGCTGAATGGCAGTCAAGTATGCTAGTATCCTACCCCATGCTTACAGCACTGCAATAATACATCCAAATATTGCATCAGGAAAGAGCAGGACAGCATGCACTCTGTAACACTCACAACGTTTTATCGGAAACATCACAAGTTTGGCAACAGCGGTATGGCTTCAGGAGCTGTTTTCAGATAACTCTGACACTGCTGATGCAATGTTTTCCTTGGTCCAAATGAGCTTTATCGGTCATTTGAATAATAATGAACTAGGAACAGCACAATGTGTTTCAACAAATAAATCAAAGTAGAACACTTGGGCATCAGGTGAAACTAACTTTAAGTGATCATTACATAGAAAAAAAATAGATCTGTTTTAAAATGGTTTCGTACTGCTTCAAATGACCAGGAGACAAATTTGTTTGCTATGTTACAACACATAAAAGAAATCACACAGCACATAGTAGATTGATCACTAGTCAAGATTTAACTTCTCAGAAGTTATATAAAAATAAATCGTGCCAAATAGTCAGCCGGTGTAAACAGCAATACTGCACTAACAATACCAGTTTCATCAGGTGAGGATCTAGCTGTTGCACTAGTGCAGGAACTTGAAAGCAGTAATTTGCATGGCTGTAAAGTACACTCTTTTGGGCAAAAGTGGTTTTAAATTCTGAATTAGACTATAGGGATATAAAATGTGTATAAACAGAAAAAAGGGCTATTCTGACACCAAACCAAAGTCACAGAAAATAATTACTAGGTTCCATTAAAATATTTGGAAATATTATACCATTGAATTAATGTGCAAAATCTGTTTTTTCCCAGATGGCATGGAATAATTGTCAGTTTTATACTTAGGTATGGAGGACCTTGAGTGACTTTTTGCCATCACAAAATGTATTTGGGCTCACACTTCTATTCCAAGTAAAACCAAACAGAACCTGCTTGAATACATGCAGAATGCAGAAAGCAGAATCAAGTCAATTCAGTGCTTTTGGTGTATGTTCCCTTTGTTTGTGTGTCTGAGCTAGCAACAGGAAAATGTATGTGACTTTCAGATTTATTACATTGTTCACTTCTTTTTCTTACAGGTGAGATGCACTTTTTATAATAAAAAGGTGAAAAATTTTTTTTTTCTGGGGAAACTGCTAAGGAAATTTGATGGCTCATTAGAGAGACTATTTTCTCATCGTAAACATTTCCTCTCATTACTGAGAAAACTGCCACTAATCAAACATTTTTCTGAAGTACTACAAAAGGATTTGGCATTAAATTTCAAGATAATTGTTGTTGTGTGGCTTGTTTCATTTTTAGTCTTCTTTTTAGTCTGTTATTGCTTTAGTCTTTTTCTGTACACTGGAAAATGTGCAGCAGTGTTTGTTATGGACTACAGGACATATATAATGAATCAAACCAGTTTACATATGATTTTTATTTTGGGTGGAGGATCTACTTCTCAAACAATCAGTAAGTGCCATGAAAATGAATAGAATGCAAAGTTGGTTTGTTTTTTCATTTTTAAAAATGTTGGTTGAATCACATCAAAATCTCAAGACAATTCCAAGATGAACTGACTCTGAGAGTAAATGACCTCTTCATCTCAGTGATAAAGTTCCAGCCAAAATATTCTCTCGGCCTGAGACGTGATTCATTAGAAATATGTGCATGGTGTGGAGCTCTACTCTCTATCTGGCAGAGTCCGGCCTGCAGACTGATAAGAAGCAAATGCAAATGTCCTGATAAGAACTGAATGCAAATATTTATGATATGATATTCCCTGGGAATTATGTGCAGATAAAACAAAGTGTATTATTTTCCCGCTTCTCTTTCAGGTTTGCCAAAATGCCCTTTTTCGCTTTCGGAATTTGCATTTCTTCAAAATTGATTCGGCTTGCGTATTATGTTAAGCTATTTGTTTGCTAAGGATGGTAATTAGTTACTGTAATTACAGCAATGACAGTTCCTAAATTGTTTTTAAAGCATTACAGTGAGCCTGTGCCAGAAGATTGCAGTATTTTTTTGGATTTAAGCAGAGGCTGGAAAAACTCCCACTCTAAGGCCAGCATGGGATTTTCAACTACAAAGCTGCTTTTCCTGATTGAAATATTTTTTTTTAAGAAATCATTAATTTGCATTGATTGTAAGTACTAACTTTAAATTTTGGTTTATTCACAGATCACAGAAATATTAGTGATAGTGGGCCCTGTGGGAAAGGAGATACAAGGGGGACTCCCATCGTAAATAAAAGTGAAAGCTGATAGCAGAGGAAAAATGGTATAACTATTACTCTGAGCCTGTTAATTAAACTCTTTAGCCTGTTTTTAGATAAATTAAAAACAATTTAAAAACGTCTGATTGAAAGTCATTCCTGAACTTTTCTGAGGTGCTCAGAGCTAAGTAAGAAACTCAGAAACAACTATATTCACCAAGTCCTTACTCTGTAGCACTTTCTGAATCAAGCAAGAGCAGAAGGAGGGAATAGACAGCTCTTCCAAACAAACTCACAAAGTCACTTGCAAATAAAGGCTTTTTCTACAGTGGCTTGTACTGTAGTAATTGCTTTTCCATTCTTATTTACAGACTAACACTGGACACTAGAATCCAGAGTACATCCAGGGTGAATATTTGGTGATAAAGACAGAAAGCTCCAAGTTGCATCCTTTCCTCCTTCCCCCCAGCATTTCCTCCAAAGGAGGTATTGTCACAGCAGGAAGAGTGTGCAGCTCAGCAGTGGAAGAGCCCCAGGCAACTTAGCATGAGCTCTTCCTCTTCCAAGACATGTGGTCTCGGGAGATTAGCTGGTGTGTGTGTGTGGGAACCCTAAGGCTTTCACCCATCTCTTCATTTTGTTCCTCATTCCACTCCACCCCCGTATAATCTCATTCCCCACAGTTTATAGGAATAGACATAATCGCTGCACTTTTCTTCCTTCACAGAAAAGACAGCCGCCTTTGAGGCTACAGTTCAGCTCTGTAGCTAGGAAGTAGAACACCTGCCACCCACCTTCCATCACATTCCTCCCTCTCTTGGAAGTAAATTAATCTAGCCTGAATGCCTGAAGTGCTGGGATTTATCTGAAGATTCCTCCCACCTCTGAAACTAACCTTTCTTGGCTGGTCTTCACCATCAGTCTTGCCTCATTTTCTTTCCAGTCCCTTTTCACCTCTTGATCACTCCTGCCCCTCTGTTGCAGATGGCCATTGTACAATGCCCATTAAGCAACACACACTGCTGAGTTTGCATGTGTGTGGGGTGCAGTCTTCTACTAAGTGTGCTATTACTGCATTTAAATAGACAGCATTGTATGAAGCAAAATTTGCTTCATGGTTTGCCAGCCTATGTTTTCATTTTGACATAGAATCAGTCTTTCAAAGGTGCATTGTGCTTTGTAATATCATTTATCTAGTCTCAAGTTAATAGACATTTCCAGCTGATTACCTAAATATCCAGCTCTTTCCCCAGAACATCAGCCTAAATCAGCTATTGTCCTCATACTTACACAAAATTCCATTATTCTGATGATATACAAGCCTTACATTTGTTTGGAAAAAAAATGTGATTCTGTGCTGTATTGTCTTCATGAAGTAGCAGAAATGCAAGTCCCATGATATCACCGGATCATTCAACACAGGGGAATCTTGCCGTTTCTAATCATGAGGGAACAGCATGCTAACAGCTCATGAGAAACACATGGTGTGACATTCTGAGGTCACTTTTCTATCCCATATATAAACTTACAATAGTGGATTTTGACTGAGCAGTATTGGATCAAAGAACAACTTCAGGAAACATAAGTTAAGATTCAAATATCAGCTAAGTGATTGCTTAGCTACAGAAAGAAAAACATCTCTCCTGAAGTGAGAGAGTTTTCTTGTCCTGAGTTTCAAAGGCTTATTCTTTACAAAGTTTATTGGCTTGTATTTGGATTACACTCTTCACTTTGAAACTCCTACCAAGGATTTACTTCCAAGGCCCTACACTAGTTACATAGACAATATATCAGGATATAACAGCCCCATCTGCCAGTGAGCATATTTGTGTCTAATTTATACTTGTATTTGGACGATAGTGTTTTTAGAGAAGAATGAGGGAATCTCAAAGTGTTATTTTGGATCAAACTTTATATGGTATTTTCATTTTAAAATGGAAAATAAGTTGATAGTGTAAGTATTTATGGTATGTCATAGACCAGAATCTCCGCTAAAGGTGTTGTGAGAGTTGAATATAAAAACCCTAATTACTCATTAGGCTTTGCAACAACTCATAACTATTGATAAATCATTTATTAGCACTTCTGCTAAAAATTTATTATAATTTGGGGGCATTTATATATCAGACCTATACATAAGATCTAATCGAGTGAATAAGAACTGTTCAGATGTTGTATTTGTTATGGAAAGTGAATTGCTATCTACTTCAGGTTTCCAAGGGCAACATAATGGCAGAATACATTTATGTTTAACTTATACAGTAAACTAGTAAATATATTTGATTACTACAACAGTGAGAATGACAGTAAAATGACATTCTAACTCTGTAATGACTTTTTTTGATAGCAAATGCTATCAACTGTGTTGTGTGTGCAGAGTCTTGAACTACACTACTTGTGAGTTTAGCAGACATATAGCTAGATGCATAGTTAGAGGCATGTGAAAATATGCAACGTAAAGCACACAAGAGTGATACAAGTACTTACATAAACACACAAAACACACCAATCTACTTCTTGAAATCAGGACCAAGGCTGTGGAAACATGCATTTGTGCAATTCAGAGTTTAGCACAGCAGGGTATAAAGGATATATAGAGGTTATATATTGCCACCCTAATTTTATAGTAAAATCAGTCTTCCAAATCACTGGGGTAAGAGATCAATGCCTGCCTTATTTTTTCAGGAGAACAACTGGATCAGAGAAGAGTCCTGGAGTGACGTCTCTCAGCAGCTTCTGAAATTCAGGCTGGGCAGGAATGGAAAACACAGAGTCACAGAGAGGATTTGGGAATCTGCAGCTCAGAAGGCACTGCTGGGAAGAGCAAGGGAGAAATGCATAGCTAAAGTTTTGAGGAGATGGAAGAAGAAAGAGCCCAGCGGTTAAAGAGGACCATACAAGACTGGTGCAACCCAGATGATAGCTTCCGAGTGGCCCAAGCCAAGTGGGGAAGTAAAAACAAGACCTGGGAGGACTCAAATAATTGCAGGAAAAGGCTTTCTTCCCTCCTTCTTACTTCTGTGCACTCTAAATTAATTAGTCTACAATTTCTCTGTGAAAGACTTTGTTAATTATCCTAGTTTAGAATAAAATAAAACCTGGCATTTTGATTTAAAAATATTTGGCTTGGGTGGAGGTTGTCACAGTGTATAAAATGTAGGCAGATGCCTCTCAAAGGCCTGACTAAATCAAGATTCTGTCACACTCCATTATTGGCTTTTGGTTTGATTTTTTTATTTGGCTTGGATTTATTTTATTTTTTTTATCTCCTAAAAGCCTCAGCTCTTGGAATCAAGGAATAACAGAAATACGTTCATTAGAAAGGAGTTCCCAGACCATGTGAATCCTAATGAAATCTTGAAATGCACCCAACTGAAAGTAAAAAGCTCAGGAAAAAAAAATGTCAAGTAGGGGATGGAAACAAACCCTAAACCGTATTCTTTTAAAGATGTTGTTATTTTTAAACTAGTCTCGGGCTTTTTGAAAACTTGAGGTTGCTAATGCTTTAACTGTTTTACTTCTGTGCTATCAAGGGAGTGTGAATACAGAGCATCACAATACTATAAGAAGAAGTTTTACACTCCCTGAATAACAAAGCAGATGATTAAATAGATTTCTCTGATGTGATGCATTGTTTAAGGTGCTGTCTTCCCGTGTGCATCCTGGCAAATGATAGGGATTAAAATCCCACACAGCATCTAATTAACACCAGTGCTCTGGCTACAATAAAAGTTGAACAGATAGACACAATGCTTAGAAACGGGTGTTTATTTTCTAACCTGAAACACATGAAAAGGATTAAGTTAATAAATGATTGCAACCCTCTCACTTGACCAAGGCCAATGGACCCTGATTATTGTAATAACTGTTGATTTTATTCTAAGTCAAATATAGAAAAAGATAATATCAACACTTAAATGTGATGTTCTCTGTAATTATTATATTCCAACATGACAAAATATGGATGCCTTGACTCCACTTAGGTGTTCAGAGTCTGATGTGCTTTTGTTAATAATGTCTTTTCTTGCATTTCTGTCACTGCCAAGCACAGGTTTGATGGAACTGATGAGCTTCCAGGGAGGACTGGAAAAAAAGAGTTATAAAGTGTGGGTCACTATCAGTGAACAACCCATCTTCAGTCCCATGGTGAGCTAGTGATGTGTTCAGGGCTGGGAGCCAACTGTAGAGACACCACAGGATCATTTCTTCAATGAAGGCATGTCATACTAATGGCATGTGAATGGGGAGGCAGGAGTAAAGATCTCTTTTGCGCTTTCTCCTGCACCCACAGTGAATCACCACCAACCCTGTCATAAGTCAGAGCACTCATGTAAGTTCTTGATACTTAAAATCTGTCATTTCAGTCCAGAAAGCTGTTTTCTCTCTGTTTCAGCTTTCTGCATGAAATCTGAACTACAAATATTAGTTGGGAATTTTCCACCTGAAGTCTTTTTTTCCTACTCAGAGAGAATCTTCCAAATGATCAGTTTAAATGTTTTTCTCACAAACATCATGAGTTCAAACTCAGCTTTAATGTGTAATTGCACTGCCACTCCTCCATCATGTGACATGGAACAAGAACACTAAGAGGGAACGGCTACAGCCTCTTAACCTAAGGAATTCTTAGTATCTTTTTCCTATGTTAATTGCTTTGCAGAATTAGACAAGTTCTCACCAATACACATACAAAAAAATTAGTAGACTGGAGAAGGCTGTTAGGACACACTACTCTGCCAGATTCAGTGACTCTGGGGCAGTACTGCCCTGGACTACTTCGGTCCCATGGACTAAAGAGTTTCCAGGTTCCCTGCCAGCTGACTGCAACTTTGAGCTGGCTACACCACTTGATTGTGATGAAGTTTGGATTTCTGTTGCAGCCAGGGTAGTAGAAGTTCTGCAGTGCTCAGTTTGAACTGTGACTAGATTTCTATCCTTCCAGTTTTGAGACAGGGGGCTTCCCAAGCCAAGGGACTTCCCCAGTATGATGCAGACCTCTCCTACAAGTCAGATTTCCCCAGTTAAGTCCTGTCACTGAGAGACAGCTTCTGTGTCCTTTGACTGGGGACAATATGATGAATTTCTGGAGCTCAGATACCTGTTTTCTCTACTTTTTTACCTAGAAAAATGTAATAAAATACAATTTATTAAAAAAAAAACAAAAACCAAGCAAACAAACACAAGTGGCCATTTACTGAACACATAGTAAACACTCTGCTTTAGATAAGTTAAATCTAGACTTTAGGCTCTTTAATTAGATCCTCATTAACCACAATGGAAGCTTAGGCACTTATGGCCCACATGGGCATTTGCCTCTAAAGTCCTGAATTTATATGTCTTAACCTAACACTGATACTACTAAGTTATCTCAGTAGTGTGTAGTTATTTACCACCAGTTCCCCTTAGTGCAACACCTATTTCAAACCACATGAAGGGGATCTGACAGTGTAACCCACACTTCACAGCTGCATCTAACCATTTCATGTAAAAGAAACTGTCCAAGTTGCTTTTTTGCAAGATTTTCAGTTAATATGAGAACACCATTTGTGGTAAAATAGAATCATTTACAAATGAACTGGCTAAAGAAAATTAATGATAAATGTTTTGATGGCTGTATACAGTTTTAAGGAATGTATGTTTATTTTAACTTACACATATAATCTTAGAGTGTAAATTGTGTATTGTGCATTGTCTTAATGTGCAATGAAGACACATCTAAATAGGATAAAACCAACGAGCTCAGGTGCTTGTAACAACTCAACTGTGGAAGAGCAGGGGAGAGAATTATCTAATATATCCTGCTTTTCTACAGTCTGTTGGGTAAATACATCCTTATAGTTTTACAATGCCTTATGACTAGGATTGTGCTACAAATACAAATACAATTTGTATGTGTACAAAACACAGAGGAATTTACCAAGGAAGATAACCTTTCTGATCAAATCCCTAACAAATGAGTATAGCCAAGTCGAACATTGGATGAACTCTGAAATATCCATGATGTGTTGAAACAAACCAAGTGCTTGCTGGCACAAATTTGAAGATGACTCTGTTGTGTTCCATTAAGAGGATGAATGAGTCCTAATCACAAGTCCTAAAATAGTCTCAAACTCCATCAAAAGAAATTCATTCTGTCCAGGTGCACCTATTTTCCAATAAAGTTTTGATGGTAGATGATAGATGGTAAATATAAATTAGCTGTACTGGATCAAAGACCAGCTGTAATGATGGGGAGAAAAGAATGGCTGCATTCATCATATCATAAAGTGGAGAGAGACGCAAAATGGTACTAGCTAAGCTGAGCTGAGAATGTGTGCAGGGGAGAAAAAAGAAAGGAAAACTAAGATATAGAAGAGAGACTATGAATCATCATGTACAATCACCATCCATATCTTAAAAAAAATGATTACAGAAATATGAAAAAGCTATCATTTTCCAAAAGGACTCTGCAGATCATTTCAGATCATTTTATTATCCTTGTACTGAAACCTCTAAAAACATTGTGAAAAGAGCTTGTAATTCTAGTTTGGTTTTGAAATATTACAGGTTTTAATATTATCATTAGTTTTTACCAAAATATAAAACCCAAGTACCATCTATCAATAATCTTAAAGGTTTTACTAAGAAAGAAATCTGCCTAGAACTGAAAGCAAGACAACTTTTACAGAATAAAAAAACCCACGTGTACTATGGAAATTTAAGTATTTTGGATTTTTCTGTATGAAACTGCTTTGATTTGTGGAATCTTAAACTAAAAGAAAAAAAATAAAACAGAATTATTTCTAATCTGACTAGTATTTAACACAGCTATAAAAGCTATTTCCCACAAAGCTCAAAATGCAGTTTGAAACAGAACATAAATTGTGTCCTGCTCTTCTCCTGGACTTCATTCATCTTTTGTCAGTAACTCGCTTTCTGCAGGAATCTATCCCTTTGCACAAAAGCTTTAATCCCTCCTGAAGTGCTTAATGATTCAAACTTATTGTTCAAAACTATTAGCATTAAGATCCAGCTTCTGAGTTTCAGTAAGCCTATGGCCACAGGCCTCAGAACTTGAAGGACATTGGGAGTGTAAAGGGGAATCTAAATGGCTCAAGGTAAAATGCTTGGCCCCTTGTTGGATGAAAAGAACATAAGGTTTTCCTCTAATGCTCAGAACTGACCAGAGAAATTTGATTTGAATGGTTAGGAATTGCCTATGTTTGCATTGTGTAGTCACAAAAAAAAAAAAAAAAAGCATCAAATGTAACATAGCCTAACTACAGTGAATTTATATACTAGACATCACTAATTAATGCAGAAAGCCAGTCTCTCCTTTCTACCTTTTCTGCATACCTGATTGTTACCAAGGCTCATATGTTAACTGAGGCAGAACCAGAGAAGGTTTTACTAGGTTTGTACTTAGTAAGCCTCTGCAGAAGGGACTTTCTGTGTTTATATACTGCTTACAGAAGTGGGGTCCTGGCTTATCCTAAAAGTAGATCAAATAATGATAATAGCAATAATAGTCATGACTATTGGGTAATAATAGCCAATCAGGCTCACCTGACAGCTACACATTAGCACGCCTGATGATACTGCAATTGATACTGTGCTCTTTGAAGCATTTGAAAGCTCCACTGATGTAATGCAGGATTTCTTTGGCCTTGCTTTAAGAGCTGTGCTGAATAAGGACACAATGGATCTAAAATGAACAGATAATGAACAGATAATTCATTTCCACACTTAATGCAAAACAGTTTAAGCTCAATAAACAGTAAAGTCATTGAAGGTTTTATTTGTGAATTTCTTTGTGATTATGCCTTCATTGTGAAGAAACTCTGCTGCTGACCTACCTGTACCTAAGAGCATACTCGTTCTTCCCAGTGCCTTGGACCTGTGAGCTACCTCTTAGATCATCCAAGACATAATTTCCATATTAAACAAATGAGGAGTTTTGTACACACCTTATTATGAGCAAATGATGACAAAATACAACTCCTTCTTCAACAGCAGAGAAGCACTTAAAAGGTTAACTCTGCTTCTGATTACATAGTAAATAAATAAATGGACAGATATATTTGTCCTGAGGATCTATTGAAGTCTACCTGGAAACAGTGCAGAACTAAGTTCATGGTTCAGCAAGCCTATGGGTTGACTGTGGTTCCCAGGTTTATGACAGATTTCTACCATGCTAAAGAAATTGTAAGACTCTACTTAAGTTCCCTTCAGAAATTATGGGAGAAATTCTGCTGCATACCAAATGTTTTGTTATACTGATGTGGTTTACTGCAGTACGGTTGAAGTAATGAAACATGAAGAGGCTTTTTTTATAAACTATAAATAATTTCTTGGTGACTAGATACTGGAGTATTAGGCATACACACAACAGAATTAAACTTTGTCTGTATAATGTGATGTGAATTATTTTCCATATGAGGTGGGTTTGATCCAAGTTAAATCAGTAACAACATCATTTTGATAGGTGCAGACTTAGGCCCCAACTCAAACAAAAAAGTAACAGCATGCCTAGCATTCATGCATCTTGTTGTGCTCTATGTACACTTAGAAGACAATTTCAGTTATGTCCCACCTCATCACAAAATGAGCCAAGCTGTACCTATCCAGAGATTTTTTCATTTATTTTAACCATTGCCTTTGACAACACTGATGAAACTGCCTCCTTTGAAAATAAATGCTAAAAACTGCCTTGTCACATAGGCGTCCTTGGTGTTGTAGCCATCATCGTCTAATACTGTAAATGAAACAAGATTTGTGAATGACTCAAAGAAAAGGCTGTGCATCTGAAATCATGTCTGTTTTCACAGCTACATAATACCTTTTCTTAAAAGTTTTGTCTCTCATGGGCTAGAATGCATTTATATAGGCTCATGGACATTGTTTCTGATCTCTGTTATCATTCTCTCAGGACCTCTGACTTTATTTTCCCATCAACTCCCACACTGATACAAGGTCTTCTTCCTAAGCTGTCTCTTTCACAGCTTCTCCCATAGAGTGTGGATGAGAAAAAAGCAGAATTTTTTCTGTATTTGACCATGCTTTGCTTTTATGGAAGCCTCTTGGATCTCCAGACAATTGGATGCAATTTAGAGACATTTTAAGGCAATCCTAAATTATGCTGTCAGGGCTCCCACAGGAGCTCAGGTATGAAAGTTGGCAAAGAATTGTTCCCCTGTTCCTCATCTGTATGGGGCCTTGCTTCATCACCTAGTTATATATTTATGTATATTCTAAACAATGAAAAAAACCATACATTTATCTCAGCAAATACTAAATCAACTCCATATAAGTGAGAACTCTGATTTTCACCTGATGGCTAATTTAAGAAGTCTCACTGAACTAAAAATGATCCTAAAAATGTTATGACCACTTTGGATCTTATCAAACAAACTTTTCAAAGGTTGTAGTTTCTATTCAGAACACTTTCATTGCTTTGGATAAAACAGGTAGTTCAACAGAATGAAATCTGCCTGTATTTCTTACTTTCTTCCACTTTGCCAACATTTGCACATTCGGTTTGCCAAGATACTCTCTTTCTATTGAACTGAAATGCAAAGCTTGGGAAACGCAAGTAATTCTTTTTTGCTGAGAAAAACATCATTCTGTTGGTAATCAGAAGTCATTGAAGTGTTTACTAGATGGCTAAGCAATGAGACTTACTAATAGCTCTTCCTTCAGAAAGGGTTATCAGCCTCTGCTTCACTTTCATGTTTTGTGTCTTTTATCTGAAAAGCACTTTTTAGGCCTACAATTCATGACAAACATAATGAAGGTCCATGCAGATTTCAGATTGCCAATCAACTCACTTAATTTGTCAATGAATGCCAGCCTATCATATCTATTTAATGTATAACATGCTTAAAATAAGCAGAACTGCAGTGTATATTAACACAAAGAGGGTATTTCACTGCCAACAAAAGACTGTTGTACACAAGTTTTTAACAATGTGTTACTGATTCCCAAATGGTGTGTTACTGATAGTAAAACTGGCCTTTATAATCATCCCTAGAATGCGTAAAGCACAGCATTCTTGCATTTGCTGAGCATTACTTATTACAAAGCAAAAAACTTTGTCTTTGAGAAAAAGTATTCCAGACCAGGGTTCAAAATATTTGGTAACTAAAACCCCATGTCACTGAGTTAGTAGTAGCTATATCCTTTACCAAAAAATGAACAACTAAAGACGGAATTGCAGACCTCCCAGTGCTGTAAAGAAGATCACGCAGTTATCATAAATGAGGATGAAGCTACACCATCTATATAAAACAGATTTGGGACACATACAGATGTCCTGCTCTTACTTGCAGCTAGCACATCTGCTGTTACTAAGAATCAAGTTTTAGCAATGTTTATAAAGGATATGAAGGGCTGTTAACAGGGTCATTGTAATTTTTTATATTTCAGAATGCTTGTATTTGAGCTGCTAACTGAACATTTATATAAAATACAATTAAAATTTTAAAATCACAACTGGACATTCATGTACACTTTTTGAACACTTGTAAAACTAAATAATATTCCTGCAGGATTATCTTGGTAAAGAAAATATGTCAAATATCAATATGACATTTCCTACATTTTAAAAAGCGAATGCTGCTTAGTATATATGTAATTCTTGCCAAATTATCATGTAGTTCTGCAGCTAGTCTGAATTTCTGTAATACCATTTTGTATTGACAAATCCACACATCCTACATATCTAGTCAGAAATACAGGAACAGTAACATAGGTTGTAGCTTAAGAGCAGTTTTCCTGTAAATATTGTTATAATTCCCTTCACAGTGAGGGTTTGAAATTCAAGGTGCTTTAGGCACAAAGTTGAAAGTATGATTTCAAACTTATCTAACAAGTTAATGCAAAATCCTGTGTTCATTTAGGAGATTTTTTATTGCATGAACTATCTTACTGATTTTGGATTGATGATCATGTAAGAAAAGAACACCTCTGTGAGTAAAATTAGTAGGACAAAGGCCTGATTAAATGTTTAAGATCCTTGTTAATAAGGAAATTGTTTAAACCAGACTCTTTCTACTGTCCTCTTCTAAAATGCAAGAGACACAAAAGACACAAGGATATGAAGGATCATGTCAGTGCAAGGCTCTCTCTGAAGTCCATACATTTTGGTATTAAGCTTAGCTTTGCTATTGACCGTGACTTGGAATACATTGTATAGCTCCTTAGTACCTCAGGTTCATTTTCTGTAAATGGAAAACCAACTCTTTTTCTGCTGTGTACTGAGACACAGCATGCTAATGTTCATAGACCGTAATGTTTTTCTAATGCTCATAGAACAATCTGAAAGTCTTAGACAAAAGCTAATATGAAAGTACAACATTTTATTTCAAGGACAAAAATTTCCAATAAATTATTCAATACATATCTGATATTCAGACCACCCACCACCACACATAATTAATGTATTAATACTACATACTACAATAAATCATAACTACTTCTTTATCATATTTCAACATCAGTATTGAGTTCAAAATCGAGTTGTTTAGGAAGCTATGGTAAGCCAAGACACACACTAAAACTGCTATTCCCAACACCTGCCCTTTTACAGCTACTGTTCTTCTTGGGATTTAGGGCTGGCCAGTAAATAATAATAATACTAAAAAAAAAGAACAAATGATCGGAAAACTGGGGAAATTAACCAAAATGCAAACCGAGAATATTAAGCCGATATTAGAATTATCTTCAAAGCTTGCCTGTTGGTATTACTGGCCTTTAAGCATACATTTGCAAGCTACATAAAGAAAAAAAAAACACAAATGAATGTTCCAAACCCTAATTGTTGTAACTTATCCATGCATTCCAGCAAAAATTTTCAGTGCTCTTCAGAAATGTTTGTTCACTTGCTGCAAACCATGTCACAAATCTTCAGTGCAGCAGCTAATATTTTACAATTGATCAAATAAACTGGGATATGTATTCTAAATATGTGACTTAATGAAAACAACTTAAAGATTTATGCTCCATTTAATGTACTTAGCTGTAGTCTCATGGGATTGCCAACGGAGATAAAAACTGCAACATGGGTTAATGCTTAGTTATCTTTTGGTTAACTTATATAGCTTAGTAATCAAAGGACATGAAAGGAAAACCTTTGATAAAAATTAGCCTGTTTTAAAATTCCACAAAAGACAGCTGCCTTTAAATATAATACAATGTAAACTTTTATACTTTTGAAAAAGAGCTCATAGCTAAACTTAATTTGCAAGCTGTAGAGAAGAACAGAATTCTTAGTTAGTTGATATCCCATTAAATGTAAAAATCAGTTTGGGGAGAAAAATGAAGAATGTGAAATGATAAGCAGTGATGATATGTCTACATATTGTCTTCTTCCTGTCTTTCACTGGCTTTGGCAAGACAACACTGGAAAACAAGATTCTGTAATGTAGAATGTTACTAAAGAAAGAGAAAGAAAGAAATTTTGACTAAATAGTCATCTAGGTCTCGGTCAAGTTCTCAACATTTTGCAAACTGAAATGCAAGTATAAAATGTATTTTCTTAATCAGTCCACTGAAGCAGAGTGTTATTGATTTTTATAATTGTATCACCTTGTGGGTGAATATTGCTATTGATGCAAAATGGTCATGTGGTATAGCACTGCTGTTACGAATGTTAAAACAAACATTCTTTTAACACTGTTTCAAACAGGATGCCATTATACAAAATATGGTGTGAATAAACACACAGGATCAACCTATAGAAGAATATTCCTTGCCAAAATGTTATATAATAAAGAAAATAACTAACTGAGACAAGACTCTTAATGTCAGAAAAAGAAGAGACATTTCTCTATGGGGTTTTTTTTTGCTGTTTTAAGGGGAAGAAGGGGCAGCTTGGCCTGCTACCTGTGTGTAACTATCTGATAAATTTCTTTATTGTTTGTCCATTTATACCCATGAATCCTACCCTGTCTTCATTTTACATTTAATTTTCACAGAGATGGCAGAAAATTGTTGTTCTGTCATTACTCCACAGTTTATTTGCCCTAGTGAGTGTGAGACTGAGCTTGCTGGACAATAATAATATGCTACTCCAAATCATAATGGTGACCACTAAAGTCTAGTGGCTGCTGTCAAATACAGTTTTTGGCATTGAGAGATTTGGGAGCTCCTAGAAAAAAAAAAAAAAAGGAAGAGCTGTAGGACTGTGTACTTTGTGATATGCACTGTGAAACTCCATTTTGATGTTTGTGGTTCTAAAAGGATGGAGTTGAGGAAAAAATGTCTTTCAGACTGTCCAACCAGACAAGGAGAGATGAGAGGGCATGCTGAGAGGCTGTATCAGTAACACTAGGCTTCCCCCTTGATGGCTTAATGTCAGCAGGGCTGGTCTCGTTGAAATTAATCCAGTCACAATAATGGTATAAAGACATGTGTTTCTACCTCTATTGACTTTTCACGTTCACAGGATAATTGTTGTAACATTTCCTTAAAGGCCAAAGACCTTTTGATGATAAATATATCTCATTACATGGAATTTTATATGTAATCATCACATGAATCTCAGTGTAATTCGATGGATGTATTTACCATATGTTAATCCTAGCATAACAAGCCTTTAACCTATTTGACTTAATTATAGGCATATCATCAGACTTACTATAAAAAAGCACTTTTTCACATCTGCATTTAAAAACTCTTTCACTTTTTAAACTCTTATGAATTACCTACAAAAAAGTGTAGATTCTCCACTCCTCATCTTCCTTGAATGCAAGCCTGAGGGATGCATGATACCACCATTTACTCAGCTAATGTGAAGACAGGCGGAGCTAGAGAAGCTCCTGAGTGGACCTTTTGAATAAATCTAAACCTGGCAAAGGCTCCTACTGTGTTTCATTTTAGATACCTCCCAATATGACAATGTATGATTGATAAATTCTGCCGAGATTTTTCAGTTAACAGTGGTGATTGCATTTTCATTGCTTATGAACGTGACACGTAAGACGGTGCTTAAGGCCTTCCTAAAAAAAAAAGAAATATTGATACCACACTATCTTAGTAACCCAGATGTACAAACAGTTAGAAATTAACAGCAGATACAAAGAAAAACTGAAGGAGATGGGTTTATTCAGATTAGAAAAAACTCAACAGCAAAAGCCTGAATTGTGGATATATGTGAAAATATTCAAAACTTCTCCCTGACTTCCGGAAGAAGGATGGGATCACAGAATTGCGGAATGGTTGAGGTAGGAAGGGGCCCCCAGGAGTCATCTGGTCCAACCAGCTGCTCAAGTACAGCCACCTAAAGCCAGTTGTCCAGGACTGCGTCGAGGTGGTTTTTTAATATCTTTGAGGAGGGAGAATCCACAATCTCCCTATGCAACTTGTAACAGTGCTCAGCCACCCTCACAGTAAAAAGGTGTTTTCTTATGTTCAGACAGACCCTCCTGTCTTTCATTTTGTGCTCTTTGCCTCTTGTCCTGCTACTGGGCACAACTGAAAAGAGCCTGGCTCCCTCTTCTTCACACCTTCCTTTCAGATATTTATGTATGACGAAATTGCCTTCATTTCTAGAAAAAAATAATAGGTGATTGTTAGCAAAAGTATTCAATAATCAGAAATTGTGTTTTGATGGAAACTTTGATATCATCTGGAGTTTGTCTGGTGTCCTGTGAAAGTGCCTACACTACATGATATCCTGAGGTGTCTTTCATCCTCGCAGTTCGGTAATTCCATTACTTTCTCCCTGTTAGTTTCCCCAGCCTACTTCTTTTGACTAGTTTTAAAGCACTGCTTTCACTTGATCATATACATATCCCTGGTAACCAAAGCTTTTCTAAACTAGTGCTTGTACCATATGGCCTCTTTAAAATGTAAACAGATTTTAGATAGTCTTTCAAACATATACTTCAACAAAGCAGAAAAAACAATGCTTCTTTCATGAAAATGTCATATTCTTTTGATAGTATCAGCAGTCAGAAGAAATCCAACAAAATCTTAATAAAATCAGGTTAAAGACCCAGTATGCACATAAGTTACATGTATTCAAGTTTACAGTGCCAAATGATATTCAGCCACTAGGCTATAACTACCTATATGAAGTAATCTCTGGACCATCAGTGATTGTGTCCAAGATTTTGTCAAGTACGGGGGAGGTTCCAGGGGACTGAGAAGGGCAAATATAGTAACTATTTTTTAAAAAGCAGGAGAGGACCTTGGAATTATAGACCTGTTAAAGACAGCCAGAAAGACACATCAACAACTTATTAAACAATCCAGCTGAAAGCACCAAGATGATAACAAGGTGAAAAGAAACAGCCAGCATAGATTTTTCAATAACAGATCACATCAATATAATTTATTTCTTTGACAGGATGACTGGGTAACACCATAGCAGAAGGAAGAAGATTTGAGAAATCCTGACTTCAGTAGGGCTTTCAACACTGCTCTGCATACTGTTCTCATAAGCAAGAGAAATGTGGTCTGGATGATTTCATGAAAAGACGTGTGACCAAGTGGTTCAAATACAGTACCCAGCATAATAAATTAGCACTGATTCTCTGTCACACTGAAGGGTATTTCAAATAGGATCATGCAGGATTCTGTCCCGGTGCTTCTATTGTAGCACAATTTTCACTGATGAACTCGACAGTAGGATGGTGGACACAGCTGTATTTTTTGTACTTGACATTTGTGCGTAATGTTGAAAGAGTAAGTGGTATGAGATGAGAACTGCAAAGCATTTTGGCAGTTCATCCAGAATACAAGCTGCTCTTCCAGTCCTGGAGAAATCATTCACAAATAAATATGAAATGTAGTCAATATACATGCAAAATGCTGAACTCAGAGAAGTTATACGAGTAGTTGTTAAATGAAGAATAAACAGACAAGATCAATGTGGAACAAACAAGCACAGTGGACCACAAACTAAACTATTTCTTGCTGTTGCAATAAAGTCTGGAGCCCAAGTGGAAGTCAGAAGTGTTGTGTATAAGCTATTGGAGGTGATGGTCTTGTTGTTCTGTTCTCTTCGGGTATTTCTCGGATTCAGCTGGAATAATGTTGGTCACCACACTTCAGGAAAGATACAGACAATGTAGAAAGAATCCAGAGCATAGTAACAGGAATGATAAGAGGGTTGGAAAACATGACCTACAGGGAAAGGTTGAAGGAATTGGATTTGTTTAGTCTGGAAAGGGGAAGACTGAGGGGAAGTGTGATAATGTCTTCAAATATATAGAGCTTGTTAGAAAGAGTACGGCGATCAATTATTCTCAGGGCCTGAGTGGGATTTGTACAAGAAGAAAGCAATATAATTTGCAGCAAAGGAGATTCAGGCTACAAAGTTTCCAATTGAGATGGCAGTTAAGGGTTGAAATAGTTCACTGAGGCAGGTTGCAGATTTTCTTTTACTGAAGGTTTTTTAAGAACAAGTGAGATATGTCAGGTTTGTTTTATGTACAGTGAGGATAGGGAATGAATTAACTCTATGTCTGTAGATACCTTCCAACCCTATATATCGGCTATTCCCATGACAATGAAGCATTGATTCCACAGACACACAAAAGGATACTGTGGGATATGTCTATAGGCTGCTTCTTGACAGTCATCTGTATGACTGCATTGTGGATTGCCCTGTGTGTCCCAGAAATTAAAGAACTCAAATGTCCCCAGTAAATGTGTCTTCTCCAAATAGTAAATAAGGTAAGTTTACACACAGGGATAAAATGAGTTAAGAAGATTACCTATTTATTCTTCACATAAGTGAAATGAACATATTTCTCTTGGAAATACAAAATATGGAAATATTTTGGTTTTTAGAAGAAAAAAAGAGTGTTTGTCAAACCACAAACCAGTAAGTGGTTAAAATGTACATAAAGAAAATGTCCACTGGGTTGGTAGCCTCCTATCTCATTACACTGAATTAGATACCCCCAAAATTCTCTGATTTTGTAGCTGATAACTATCACCACATAAACCAAGACCAATATCACAATCTTTGATCAATGGGAGGAATTCACTGCAGGATCTGAGCCTTGGAGACACATAACTGTTCTTCCCATGTTCAGACGAGTGTCTAAGCATAAACAAAGTTGCGTGAGTCAGAATGTGAGCTAAGTACAGCTTTGCTCTAAGAGTGCATAAGTGGTTTTTTGCATTATTATATGAAATCCGTTAATGGTAATGAGAGCTGAACTGCTCCCATGAGGATCTCAAAGGAGGAATAGCCCTATTTTGGTAACTTGGCAGACAGGGATGCCTTACTGATACCAAGTGCTCAATACCCAAAGTCAGGCCTCTACAAACCGTGGAATTGGCTTTAAAATATGGCTTTAAAGCGTCTTACAAAGTTTGTTTCATTTGCCTTCTGGGTTTTGAACCTGAAGTTTGGATCCAGTTCACATTTTCAGGCTTTTCTCAAAGACCATTAGAGACTTATTACCTTGCAAAGGTTTGTAGGAAGGAGAAAAAGTAAGGAGAAATATACATTTGCAATAAAATATCAATCAATACCAGTTCTCATGATAGTTCACTCTTCTTCCAGATGTAGGTGAACTGCTTTGCCTTGGTCAACATGGTGACAGTCTGGTTTTGAGCCCTGTAATACAGGTAACTACCTTGGTTCACTACCAGTTCACTGCCTAGCAAAATTTCTGCTCATGTCACGTAGTGTTCTTTGTGACAACACATGGACGTGGTTTATGCAACAGCACAGGTCAAGGACCAGCCCCAGGACAAAACAGAAGAGAAGTTGAAATTCTTAAGTGGGACAAACAGTGTGCTTTTTTCTAGGTTTTACTTTCGCTGGCCTAAGAAAAAGCATACAATGTGTGTGTATCTCCAAACAAAGCTAAGTGACCAGTACACTTCAAAATCAAGGTGCTGAATGCCCCACTTAAACTCAAGAATGAAATTCTACTACCATTAAACTCCCACTGGCAGTATTTAACCTCTGGGTTTTCACATGAAGCTTTATTGAACAGGACAATTGCTACTGGGAGAAAAAGTAGGAAACAGCAACTTTGGACTTCTCCCATGCTACCTTATGGTCTGTGATGGAAGACAGGGCAAGCTGGACACCACAGCCTTCACAGAGAAAATAAGAAAATACAGTGAATACATACAAAGGGAGATATTTATATCACTTATAACCATATGCAACATATTAATAAGTAATTGTTATGGATATAGGTCTAGATAGGTGTCACATTTAGGCATATTTTCACATAGACATAGAGATATAGACACACACAAACACAAATACGGGACGTATTTATACTCCACAGCCCCTTCCTTGTCTCCAGATCAACTCTCTCAACAACAGCACAGTTTTAGCTTTTCTTGAAACCTGTTTGAACTTTCCCTTTACTGTGAGGACTAATTTAACATTAAACTAACCTCTAATTTGGGATTTCATTTCATACAAAGCCAAGTCAAAAGCCAGCAGGTTACAACTGGAGCATCAGAGCATGTGGCATCTCTACTGATACAGTGGGTGGGGAGAAGAAGCTATTAACATGTCTGTAACACTTTGCTTTATACACAACTACCCTGCTTTTAACTCCAGCCTTGGTCACTAAGGTCAGGCAAGACAGAGCTGACTAATAGTGTCATTTTCTTACTGCCTTGCAGCATTCACCCCTGCCACAGCAGGACAGCACAGAGCTGAAGGAGGAGCGTTAAGACCTAGCTGGGGAGGGGGAGAGAGGAGTTAATCAGGGCTCTTCACTAAATGGTGGATGTTAGGGAAATAAGTGTCATACCACCATAGATACAAAGCTGTTGAAAAGAGAGGTACTTAGCCATTCATGAAACACTGTTATGTTAACACAATAACAAATAGGACAAGGTCCCTTATTGTCAAGCAGGTGGCGGACTCTCACTCTGCATGAAGGCACCTGAGTGCCCAGATTGCTCTAACCAAGTGTAAAGAATGTCACAAAACATAGCTGCCAACCCATTATTTCAAGTTTAAAATAAAAGTATATGTGATGAAACGCTCCAACAGAAATTGAATCTTCAGAAGTTCCAGTTCATAAATGCATCCTCTAGACTGCTCTATGCAGTGGGGCATTAGTATAAAGGTATAAGCTAGTGGAGCATGAAGCACTCATCCAAACGCATCATTTCTGAATATAAAATAACAGCAGATTTTTTTTTCAGGAATTATTTTAAGCTTTTCTCCTCTCTGTGGTTGTATTTGTACCTGTCATTCAATTGAGAAATGAGCCACTCTGTAAGGAGCTCATCTCAAGACCTGCCTCCTGGTCCACCAGCAAAGAACCGCAAAGAGGAGTGAGGTCTGTGGGCAATGCCTGCTACCTCCACTTTTCCCCAGTTTCATAACTTTCATGCTCAGTGCTTCAATGTTGCTAAGGGCACAGCACTGTGAATTTTCCCCCGAAGCTAACTATTTTGGCCATAGACACTGCAGTAACTGGAATACATGATTGGAGGAATCTGGGCCAAACTTAGCACTACAGAACTGAACGCATTTCTTAGCCTCAGAAAATACCTAGACCAAGAAGGTCTGTCCTTCCTCTCCAGTGGATGAGCTTTGCATCCTGAATTCTTGAGGCAAAACCCTTCTTCACCACTCTTCTTTGGTAATTCAGATTTCAAGAATTGGAAGGTAAGCAGTGTTAATTTTATAGGTGGTCTTTCTGATTCGTATTATTTTAAAGCCTTTCATGATTTCAAGCAATTCAAGATCCAATTTTCTCTTCCTAATGCATTTTTTTAATCAAATACAGCATTGGGGTCATTTCCATTCATAGAGATCTGAATACAGCACCCTTAACTAATGTGATAGAATACTTTATGCTAAATGCACTTGATATAACTAAATTTGTTACTCATGCTTATAATGCAATTATTGATGTAATGGATAAAAAATTGAAACCACGAGAAATTTTCTAGAAAATATATCTGGGACTGCAATAGCATTGTGAAATAGGAGAATTGATGCATATTTGCATAAAATATAACAATTAAGGCAGACCTTTCCTTTTTTAATTAATGATATTTAATAGAAAATGAAACATACATTTGCTCATGGTATATGCAGGATATTGCAGAGAAAGAAAAATAATAATAATTAATAGAACAGCTCAAAAATGGTTCTCTTAGGCATTCTTCCTGAAGATAAAACTTTTTCTTCCTCCAGGCATAAACTTCTAGTATTTTATTTTGTCTACAAAATTAATGTAATACAAAATGGAAATGGGAAAAAAAGATCACAATGACACCAAAAGGATTTCAGAGGTGTCACAGAGTACCCTGTGCAAAGAGCTGACTAGACAAAACAGGATAGAGAATTAAACCAGAGGACTGAACCTCCCAAAACCCCAGTCCTTTCCTGTACAAAGGAACAAGTAATTCCTCTAATGTACCCACGTGAAACAGATTTTCCAGTTCTTGCCCCTTAGAGTCTTCTAGCAATGCTTTTCAGATTGGTGAACTCTCAAAAAAGGGAAAGGATATCACATCTGGAGTGTTTGCTTAGCCTTTGTTAATCTGAAATTTATTTCGAAAAATTATTCCTAGATCTAAAATCAGGCAAAAGACTTCTCACTTGTCCACAATACCAGACGATTCATTTTACTTTCTCTAAAGAGAATCTGGATTAAATAGATGTTTGTAGAAGATTATATGCTGGAAGCAATTACACATTCAGTAAAGACTTCTATTCAAAATTTACAGACAGAGCTGAAGCTTAGTGAGACATTTGCAACATCTGTGAGAGGCCTTGTTCTGGGCATCATATTGAGCTGGGGAAGAATCTCACTGATAGCATGGCACAGACAGGATTATTTTTTCAGTTTGTGTCCCTCTAGCCACCCCTTGCTTCTTGGACCAGTACCTTAGGTGTCAATAACACTCCACTGTGGCTTGCTTTGCTGAGAAATCACAACTCAAAGCAGACAAAGGAGAAGCTGGGAACAAAACTGGAAGGTGTGTAATGATCTAACATCTTGTACTAAAATAAAGCAACATCTTTTTCCTCATTGTGTCACATCCAGTTTAGTGAATGTCATAGACCTTCAGAAAAGTACTTGCTGGCTGTGGGTTAACAAGGTGCATGTGCCTGAAGTGGAGAAAAACTGGGTAGGCAGGGAAATAAAAGGCGATCAGAAATCCTCTTCAGTATAGATAGAAAAGTTTTGGCGCTGATAGTTGCCCTTGACTAGCTAAAATGGATAATAATGGAAAGATGTATGGGATAATCTACTGGCGCACAGTCCCCTACACTTAGTACAATTATGACCAAGTTACAGCATACCTGTCATGCCTTGTCCTTCCTTTTCTGGTTTTCATGATAATGCATTACAAGACTTTGTGATAATAGCTAGAAAAATAGAAAGTAATTTTATAAACCATTATGATTCTGACCACATTACTCCACCTCAAACTCATTCCAACATCTGCAGAATTGAAGGAAAATAGGAATTTTAACTGCACACTGATTACAAAACTGAGGAAAAGTAAAAATAAGGCAGCTGACCACTGTCATGAGTGTCGTGGATAAAATCCCTTCTTAACTCTTGTTATTCCAATTCGCATGCAATAGATTGTGGCCTAAATTTCTTACTCAAGTACTCAGACTAAATCAGTCAGATTTAGGTATCACTTAGGCATTGTTAAGCATACATATAGTGGATTTAGAATCACATCCCAGATTTTTCTAGAATGACAGTAGACACTCCCAGGCATGAGATTTAAAAAAATAATTAGATGATATGTGAGCCTATGCCTTACAAGTAGGCAAGTATATCATACAAAATATATGTGAGTCAGGATAAAAGATCCTATTGAAATAGATTGCATTCTTCTACTGCAATTCTATGAATAACTATTTTGAAAGTTAGTTTAGAAAATAATTAAATGTAAAGTCATTTTAATATACAAATGTCTGACAGAAACTTGAAGTCCAACCCTTAACCCTGAAAAAAAAGATAAAATAAATGTAGATTAAAAAGGATTTGAATTTCTCTAAAACCCACTGAAAATGTTACCACTTAGTAATGACATTCCCTTTCCATTTGACCCCAGCTTGACATGCTGAATTGCTCTGAACATCTGCCACCATGTACAGAAAGTCTTACTTCTTAACTCTTACTTTTCTAATTTGCACACAAAAGTACATTAAAGGGGATGTTAAAGCTGTGACATAGAACAATAAAAGAAGCAAATTCATAAGTAATTAGGAAACATACGACACACATTGTTCTCCAGTGCAAAAGGGTTGCTAATACAGTATGGAGAAGATAGAGTTCTACGAGAAAACAGTGAAGTTTTTTGATACATAATGCCATATCCTCATTTTATGGGGGAAAAGGAGTACTGCAGCTGGTAAACAGAGACTAGTATAGCTATATATGCTTATACAATATTATGGCTAATTCAGAGGTGAGGCCAGCACCATTCATTAAGAGATGTGGAAAACCAAAGGACTACATACAAAATATTTTAGACTTTTATTCTTCTATGTAAACTATGCTCATGAAAGCATGAAAGGCACCTTCAGTTCCTTCCTTTATCTTTCCTCATAGTTTGTTCCAAATCACACAGAAATCAGGCAGAGACAAGCAGGGATCAAACAGTACAGAGGTGAGAGTGCTTGATTCTTTGTATGTATGGGGGACTGCTTTCATGCAAGGAAGGTTGAATGTGCTAGAATGATGCAAACAAAGACTCAGATACTTACTTTGATCAGGTGAATAGTTGCACTGGCTTGCCACAGAGATCAGGTACTGCCAGAGTTAAACACTAAGATATTGTCAGAAGGATGGCTCAGTAGGATGGGATTGGTTACTGGCCCACTAATGTCAGTGAGACATAGGGTTACATCATGAACCTCTGGAAGGTGACCTTGCGAGTTCTTTGGGAACCTGCTTTGTAGAAAGGGAGCAGGAATTGTTTTAGATTGGTGTTTTTACATATCTGAAACAACCAGCACAACTTTAAGAGCTAAATAATAGGTGGGTATATGTCCCATTCAGGGACCTATACATCTTGCACAAGAGGAAATAAATTTATGATAGTATTAGCTACTTTTGTTGTTATCCCACCTATTTATCAACAAGGTATGAGGTTAAAATTCCCTGAATATTGTAAGAATCAGCAGGCACTGTTTTTTTCACTTGTATCTCCAAGCCTCATTTTGCTAGTATGTTTCCCCAGAAGTCTTTCACAGATACTTTCTCCAGGCCAAGCTGTCAATGTTTCTACACATACAGCCTCCACACAGCGTAATCCAGAATCCCCTATTTGTACTCCATTCACAGTAGAGACGCAGTAAAGAGAGCAGCAATATGAATAACAAAACAGTATTTTTTTTTTTTTTAACAGATTAGTTCATTCCCTGAATCAGCACACAGAACTGTTTCATGACCATGAATAAGCAGCCAAGAGCTGGTGAAGGGAAGGCCATTACAGATCCCACCTAGATGGGATCATGCCACTGCAGAACTGGATTCTGGGTCTCCTCCTTCTCCTCTCTTGTGTTCCTGCTGTTTATTGCCCTTGCACAAAATTTTCAGTAAATAAAAGCTAGTGAAATTCTTTTCACTTACACTTTGCAAATACATTCTGGGTAGAGACACGTCTTTCTAGTTGGAAGGCGGACTGCTAGTTACAAAAAAGGAGTTTTAACTGTTTCTTTGGACTGCATGCCATTAAAGGTGGTGGTTATACATTCCTTCTTCAGAGGAATCTGATTCAGTCTAAAACACAACTGTCAGCTTTTGTTGATGGTACTTTGGATTTTTATAGGAATTGAGGAACAATGGAAAATAGATTCATTTTTTTTCCTAAATGAACAGATCAACCTTATGCTTATTCATAGGGTCACAGTGTTCATTTCTTGCAAGTATTCAGATGATCATGGTAACATTGTAAAAATGTTTTCAGTTCTAAAATTATTGTACCAAGCAGTTGTCTGGGAATGAATATCAGAATTGCATTACTTTTTATTCATTATTTTTCATAAATCATTTTTCTATTTTAGAAATGTCTTCCAATCAAAGACCAGAAAAAGATATTAACTCAGGTGTTAAAATGTCAGTTTTTCTACCAACTGGAAAACGCAAGCATCCAGTTGCCTCTAAATTGAAGCCCAGTGAAGATACTCCTAATAGTTTCAATGGGACTTGGTGTCAGGGAGCAGCAAGTATGAGGCTGCCTCAAGAGGGAAGACAAGCCAGGAGATGATGACCCCAGAACAGGCAGAGGCAGTGCCCTCACCAATGAGATGCAGACAATTTTCTTAAGAGAGTAATAGAGGTAAGAGGCAAAAAAGGTCCTTGAGCCAAATTTTCCCTCTAGATGCTAATAAAAGAAATATTTTACTCCAGCTGAGTGTGAGTATCTTAAGGAGATACAGATATACATATAGATATCTCCTTTCTAACTGCCTTGAGTTTGGGAGTCAAGATTTACTTCACAGTCCATTCAAATTATCCACATTTGGATTTCTTCATGCCAGTAGGACCTTAAATTATTCATTGGCATTTTGGCTTTACCCAGTAAAATGGTGAAAGCTTTTTTCACTTACCGGCAGCTGAAACACACATACTCAGCTCTAGGAAAATTTCTTCTTCATTTAATGCTTCTAGAGTCTTTTCTATATCCCAGGTCCCATATGCCTATATGCACCTCACACATCCTTCACTTTGCTTTCTTCTACCACTCCTATATCTCTTATTCTGTAACCATAACATTTCTGATGCTATCACTCCATTATCTCTTGTTCTCTCATTGCTAAATATCTCTTGGTATAGCAGATTTCTCCAAGTTTCACCCACTCCTTAAGTCTGTTGTTGTCTGTTGTGATCTGTTGTTAAAAGTGTGAAGCAACTAAACAATTATGTATTTTGTTTGAAATATAAAGTAATTTTTTTATTTCCTTGCCCACGTTTCTAACCTCTCTACGATCCTTTGTATCACTTCTTGTTTCTTGTGGTATCTATCAGCCAACTTAGTATACAATAATATTGTTAACATGTTGGTTGCTGCTTCATCTCAAGATCATTAATTACATTATTAGAGGCTGGAGAAACTATTTAAGAGTACCACTGCCCTCCACAGGAGAAAATGGCAGACATACTCAAGTGTCCAAAATATCATCCCTGTAGCAGCCACACTTCATGGAAAGTCTACATCTGGCAAAAACCATTGATTGTCAGTGCAATGGTCTGAAAGGACAGAAACATGACAGTGGTGTGTTCCATATACTGGTGTGATAACCTAGGGAAAGAAGAGTCCCAGAAACTCTGCCCATCTATCCTCCAGTGTAAACTGGCTGTTGATTTTTTTGCTTGTGGGTAAAACACGTTAAATGAGTACTCTCTCCTTAGCTTTACCACTTGATCAACAGTAGACAGAAAAGTTATCTTTTTCTCTTGTGAAAGAACGCTGTGCCTCTCTGTCTCTGTTAATCCATATCTCCCAGAGCAAACATTCCTTGTTCTTATAAAATGCTCTCTTTTTGGAAGATCCTTACTTGCAGAGATGCCTTACTGTCTAGCCAAAACCACTTGAGTCTTAAGGATGATGAAATAATTTAGTGGATGATTTCTTCTGTAAATTCAATGTAGTAGTTACCTTACACTGAGAGATCTACACTTCTTCCTCTCAGCTTTGTCTTTACTGCAGAGACTATGAAGTGTCCCAGTTTCCTTTAAAACTCACTTTCACAGGGTCAGTAACTACTACTGAATCAGATCAAAGAAAATAAAGAAGAAAATCCTCAGTGCTTTCTTAGTCCCACTTAGTGCACTGAACTGCATCCTTAGTTTGCTGTTATGTGGTCCTGATTCACCACTACTCCAAGTCAATTATACTGAAGTATGGCAAATGCTGAATAACTGAATTTGAAAATAGGAAGTATTTCTCACAAGTTAACACTTCTTTGGGTGCCCAAATATTTTTCTCTTTATCTAGGGGCTACAGATTAACTGCACTACAAAAGATCAGTTCCCAACGTAGAGAACTAGGACTGGTCACGTCACTCTCATCAACATTAACAGATGTGCTCATCTATAAAGTCAGTCCTTTACCTTTACAAGTAGTGAAGTATTCTGAGATAAGCCCATGGCAAAATGAGTAATATTCAGTCTTTCTCTTCTGATTTACCCTGGAGTGACTCCACCAACATCAGCAACGAGGAGTGTCTTTTTTGTTGTTCCCCTATAAATAAATAAAAGAGTGGCCAGTTTTAGTTCTCATGATTTATAAATAACAATGCGAAGTGTTATCTCAGAAGGGAATTTTGGTAGTGAAGTTGCATATCTTTTACAAGAGGGATTTATAATGAGAAATATATAGAAAGAAGCTATACCCTTGGTATTGTAATTAAGCTTTTAAAACATCTGATAATTCAGTGTTATTTGTTTTTCCTTTCTTTGATGAACTGATAAATGTCACTGGAATATTTGCATGAGCACTCAGTAGAGAGGCTGGTTTTCTTCAAACGAAAATAGCATGCACACTTATTCCTCCTCTACTGTATATAAATTCTAAATAGTACCTTGGCAGAATTATGAAATAAAAATGAGTGCTTTTAAAGGCATTTGTGGAGCCTGGGGAATAAATGATAGAATTTTCTTATATTTCTCATATATGCAGATAACAGATACATTTAATGCAAGAAGGAAATAGAATTTTAATAGAATTTTTAACTAAAGATCTTGAAACAAAACTAGACATACATTTTAATTGAATTTCTGGCTCAAATTACAGCAAACCATTATAAATCATTAGGAATCAGTTTTAAAACTGCTTTCACTTTTACCCGTATTACAAACACAGAGGTAAGCTTTTACAGCTACAGATAAGTGTTAATAAATTACCCGAATTTCAAAATTAATGGCTGCCCGGCTGCTTTGGGGAGATATCATTGTGTTTCATGAATATTTTGATTTTGTGATTAGATCAAAATGCACTGAATTCCTAAACAGTCATAACTAAGGTCTGCTGATCATAAACTGTTCTTTTTTAATAAATTATATTCCTCACAAATCTGCTGATATGGAATAATTAGAAATTGGTTGCCTGCATTTACTGTAATATTTGCATGACTTTAGATCTCCACCTACTGATCTAGTGGCTGGCAGGAAATGTACATTTTGTACATTTCTAAATATACCTTGCCTGCAGAGATAATGGTTTATATTGTGATGTTAAGAAGGTTTTTATTTGCAAAAAACAAAGAGGTGTCACTTGCCAGTTCTGGAAGACATTGATTAGGCTGTTTATGTCATTCCTATTCAGAACTTATTATTTACAGCTTTCCTGTTTCCTTTCCTTTGTAGGAGATAATGATCTGTCTCTTGTAAACTGCTTAAAGTGTGCCTATTTTCTCTTTTTTTTAGGGAGACTTGAAATACATTTTATAGCAGGCAAACATATTGAAATGGAATGTAAATGGTGTAAAATACAGCATATTAATCGAAAATGATATCTGTCAGTATAATCTTTAAATTAAGTGGTATACAAATATTTATAGTTATGGAAAATGAAAATTGCAAATCCATTTTTCATTGTGGAAGGCACACGTATCTGAATGTGATCCTGTAGGACATATATACTCCATAATTAAATGCACTTGTGTTTTGGGAACTATTCATTTTAACAGTACCATGCACGTGCATATCTGGTTTTTGCTACAGATCTTCACTGAGGGAAGGGAGTGTGCATTGCTGTCTGGCATTCAGCTCTCAGAATGCCCTAAGCACACAGTGCCCCTTTATAGCCAGGTGCTTCAGGGCACATTTTGGATATAGAAAGGTGTCTTCAGTTTTCTGGCATATGCAGTAAAGATTTAACACATTTGTTAAAGCTTACTGTACACTCTGCATCAAAGAGACAGGCTATAGCCTACTATATAACATACTTAGATTATAGGAGAAGGACAGTGTTTGGGATATTCATACACTAAAATTAGAATAATCCTCCATTTCAAAAAAAGCAAAAAGAAATTGTTACTATTGCTGTGGCTTTAACATGAATGATAGATCAAGGAGAAAATATTGATGACAGGCAAAATCTTTAGCCAGTTCACAAGACTTACAAATTTTTTTAAAGGTACTAGCTCTTTTTGAAGAAAAGTTGACCCTGCTGCCTATTTTCTCCCCTCTGCCACTATAGTTGTTACAGCAGCCCAGTCAACAGCTGCCACACTGGACAACTGGTTCTGTAAAATGGCAGATATGTAAAGCGATCAAGGACAAAGCTGTTAACTGCTCACAATCATGCTCTTTTGACATTTCAACTAAGTCTTTGTGCTGTTTATTTTATGGGTATTTATCCCATCCTCCCTGTCAGTGTGACCTACTTGCATTAAAACTTAATACTGAGTTTCATCAGCAATGTATCATATACCAATTTCAACTCTCCTCCAAATTAAATGTATTTTCCTTTTTAAGATAAATAAAATCATTGCTGTAGAATGACTCCAGTGCCTCCACTTGTTGAATCAGATGTATTGATCAATGCTTCATCATTAGCCCCCCAAACTGCCACAGAAACTTAAATCTTTATAAGTCCTTTTCCAACCCTGAAAAATTTTATAATTTGGCCAAGAAAAGTTACATCCTTTCCACTGGTTGTACTGGAAACCAGATTCCCTAACAAGGTCCTAGCCTGGCTCACTGGCCACAAGACTGTGATTCAGAGCCTGGTGGTACACAGGCGCCCTACATCAACCTGTTGTTTCTAGCCTGTAAGTAACTTTGTTCAGAAGCAAACCCAAAAGGCAGGGCACATCATGTGGAGGGGCTTTTTCTGTTCGCATAGGTAGGTGGGGGACATTGTCTAGACAAGGGGATATGTGACCCTCTGCCAGTAGAGACACAGAAAACAAGAAAGAAGGAAGAGGATCTCCTAGCACCAAACCTTAGGTACTTTAGGTGCTTAAACTGGAAGTCTTTGGTTCTAACAGAGGTTTCTTCAGCAAATGTTTCAGGCAGGAAATTAACATAGGCAGCCTAAAATTTCCTCTAGAGGAGACACTCCATCTTCATTAGCTATATTGGAAGCTGACAAAAACCAGTCTCCTGAATTAGGCATGCAAATTAGGCATCTAAAGCTGGCCAAGGAGAATACTAGTGAAAAGGAAAACTAATTACACAAATAAGTAATAACTGTATAAAGACAGCACACAATGCAAATCATTGATAATTAAATTGAGGTTTGGGCATTTCTTTTCTATACTATTAAATTAGAATCTGCAAAATAATCTGGAAAACAAGAACAGAAACAGAAACAAATAAATAACTAGGCTGATGTAGCCTCCAGAACACATGACAAACAAGAAAACTTTGGTGCTTTGCAGAATGGAGACCTATAGATAGGAAAAGCATACAGCCTAGAGTCAGAAAAAAATCTTTTACTTTGAAAATTATGCTTGACCAAGATATCCTCAGAAAGTACTATGTAGGACATGGGAGCTGCTATGGTTACACCAGTGAAGATTGTCTTAGTTGAACCTAAAGATTTCTGTGAGAAACCCAATTCTACCCTTAGCAGATATTGCTAACTCCCATTGATGTTAGTTTTTCATGGGACAAAGTTTGGGCTGGAGGATTGTTAACTGGTATAATTCTTATGAAAAGAGAATATACATTTCTTCTTGTAAAGAAATAACAAGGGATAATCTGAAGTGCTCTAAGCCACCATCAGGAGGAAGAATTATTATCTTTTCTTTTCACAAGAAAAAAGAACCTACATTTAAGCTAATATTGACAGATCTCTGCAGACCAGAAAAGAAACAATCCCGCAGCCTAAGCAAAGCAAAGAGATCAGTCTTTGACATCCATTCAGAAACCAGCTGCTGGTGAAAGGGAAAAGAGTCGAGAGCTGGAGGAACAGATGTGTCTGATGAGATGTGTGCAGGGCATATTCCTGGGACCCAGTAAGTAGGCCCATCTATTTAGCAGATTTTGTAAAGTACCTTTTGTGTGAAGAATAAATAGACTAAAATATGATCCTGAAGATTTCAGGATCATACATGGCGTAAGAAACTTGGGGAGCATCCGTGTTCTGCTGCTGAATTATTTGTACCTGCACATGTTTGCATTAGCGATAGTGACTTCAAAGTGCTGCGGTGACAGTCATTCTGGATAATACCAAACAGCCGAGCATGTTTTAACAAGGGGGCAGGATTATATTTTCAACAGTTCTGGTGCTATTTGCTTTGTGCAAATGCTTAATTGTATGCTAAATTGACTGTAGACATGATCTATTAAAGCTCAGATTTTCAAGGGTACCTCAGGGAGTTAATGTCCACATCCCTATGACATGCAGTGTGATTTGGGCAGGGAACACCCTCAGGCTCGTGTGAATATCCCAGCCTCTTTGTATGTTTCTGGGCAAACATGCAGCAATCATGGTCCTGATTGAGGTGGGTTAATTAGATAACATTTATATTGTGTTCTTCAGACTGTAAAGTAGGAGAGAAGGGCTAACTGCTGTTACTACTATTATTGAATTACAACATGATGAGGCCAAAGAAACCTCTCCTAGACCCTTCAAGTGAGAGCTATGAGTCACAACCCTGTTCTCATGGGTTTTGTTAAAATACCCAACCCCAGGAATACCCTAGGCAATTTTTGAACATCACTTGTCTACATGTTCTCATGGTTCCTGCCCCTGAGATATGGAGAATTACATGTGTGACATGAAGAGGCAGCATCATCCTGTTACCCCCAAGGAAACAAGGACCAAATGCCTTTGCCTGAGTTGCGGTGAAATGTGGTGTCAAAACAAGACAGCCTCAATCTCTAGTGTTGCCTAGCAGTACCTAAACTCAACTACTTCAGTATGTAGTCAAAACCAGTGCTTAGTCTTTGTCATGCAGACTTTGGAGATTTGATATTTTGCTTACAACACTCCTAAGTCCTTCCTCAAGAAGTAGGCTGGGGTCTTCAATTCCTACTTGGGCATTCCATACCTTCCTTCTTCCATCACTGGTCTGAACCCCATCTCTGCAGACCTGAGCTCCCTGGACATGGTGATCATGACAAATTACCTATTCTAGAAATTGTGAAGATTGCTTTCGCCTTTTGGGTCTATTTGGTGAGGATCACAAGGGAAGGAGCTGTCAGCATTAAATGAATAGGAAGTTCATGTTAGAAGGGGACATGGAAATATGGAGCATGTTTATACTGCAGTTCCCTGCAGATTAAGACAAAAGAGGTCAATTGCCAGAAATAACTGAGATGTGGGGCTGGTAAAATTTGGCATGTCATAAGTCCCTCTTCTTTTGCCTCGGCTCCATCAGGGCAGAGGATGGCAGTATACAGAAATTAATGACGTCTTTGGGACAGGCTGAAAAAAGCCAATCTCTACTTAACAGTTACACAGCACTAAAACTTCCCATCTCTCACTGGAACCAATTTAGTGCATCCCTATCATTATCAAGTCAAAATAGTATATGCCTTCTGTTCAAATCCATTCTTGTGCCTGATTTTGTGCTTATTAATGCACATATTATTGCAATGACACAGCAAAGCAAGATCATTCTGTAGTGTAAAACAAGATCAATTTAGGAAATGAAATGCTAGGCTCTACATACTTCGAGGCTTTGCAACAAATTAAGAGTGTTCCATGAAGTGAGGGAAACACAATGTTGCCCCACACGTGCTTGTATTTTTCAAGTAGCCACTGGCAATGGCTAAAGAAGGGTAAATTATAGTTCCACTGAAAAAGCCAAATGTGCAAGATATTGATGCCTTACCTAGATTCTGCATCACCAGAATGACAATGGATATAGTAAAAGCAAAGAGTCTGTTGAATAAAGGGAGCACTACCTATGAATATTTAGTCATACGCATATGTCACATAAATTTCTTCAAACTACAGTTGGAATCATGACTGGCATGTGGAAAAAGGATCACAAATCTGAAATAGACTGAAGTTAGGTAGGGAAAAATTCAAGGCAAAAAGTGGTATCTTTAAATACTTTCCACTTAGGAGAACAAATAAACCCAAGAGCAGACCCCCATGGCACAACAGTTCTCATTCTAGAGGCACCTGTGTGAAATATGAGCTGGGATGTGTACCCACACAGCAAAGAAAGATGCTATGAAAAGATAATACTTTGGGACTCAGAAGCAATATAGATGCTGTTGAAGGTCATCCCTCCTGATGCCAGGGGTAGTTCCCATCTGCTAGGTGGGCTTGCTATATGTTATTGTATAGCGTTGTGCAGGTGTCCCTTAAGATACAGTGGATATTGCAGAGGCAGAGGCAAGCCCGCTAATTGTTGCTCCTGCTGCTGCCCTGCCCCATGGAGTTTTTCTGCCTGCTGTATGGGAGCAGGAGCTCACTGTCCCTCTGGTAGGATTCATTCTCTCTTTGATTAACTGCTTAGCCTGTTTTGGGGCAAGCTCCTTAGGCCAAAATTTCAAAATTAAGCACATCAACCAGACACTTGAACCCATGTTAGGCACTTCAAAGAGTGGACAAATTCCTCATCATGTAAGAGCTATAGCTATCACAAGATTGATTTGAAGCTCTTTGTGCTCAGCAGCTCTAAAATCTAGGCCATTTTTATTTAGAGTCCTAAAGCCAAAATAAAATACTTAGCTTTAGGCAACTTCAGCCTGAACCTGGGTCCTAATCTCTATTTTAATTCTCTGCTAAGGAGAAGGATGCAAATAGTTACTATGTACATAAATCAGCATTGTTTCAAAGATTAGTTAGGTCTTCTAAAGTGTTAAAGCATATCCATTTTTATTCAGTACAGACAGTGAAAATAAAAGATAATCACATTTATCTAACTTTTTCTATCACCCACATCACAGTATTATTCAAGCTGTACATTAAACTTGTGTTTTCCACATGGGCTGCCTCTCTCTAGAGTGAGAATGGAATTGTGGGATGGTTGCTTTGGATCATGGTTATTTATTTATTTTAGTTATTTAGTTATTTCACGAATGAACGATACTAGAGCCAAATAAAATAATACTAAGTATTTAACCAAATTATGGTTACATCTTTATTATCTTGGACTGATAGGCACATATATGAAGATTTTTCCCATCTTCAATGAGTTTAGTATGATGAGGGTTTTGCTTAAAAGGTAGATTACAGATTGTACTCTAAAAATCCTGGGATTTTGCCAGTAAATAATGAGTAGATCTCAGTGGTAAATGGGTAATTTAAGATTCTGGAGGAATCTATCTACATGAAATAATCCATTCTTAAATTGCTCCAAGAAGTTAAATGGGTTCAATGCACAGGCTCACATATAAAGTCTGTTGTATGAGTAGACTGAATTGACTTTGAGGAACACTGCACACCCACAACGGTGGTGATCCAACTGGAACTACTTTTAGGAATAATTACTTGCCAACACGGAGCACATAATCAGGCTCACGGACTTTTTGTAACAGCAATTGCCTCTGATTCTGCATTCCATCATTGGCCCAAAATTGGAAACTCCCAGTATCTCATGTTTATACTATTCCAGAAAAACATCTTTTTGCCAGTGTGAAGTAATCAACAAGGATGATGCAGCTTTCTCCCTGGTCATGAACATTCATTGTTATTCATGCACATTAATTAGCCCTATAAAAAAAAAAAAAAAAGACTTATTTAAAGAAAGTAGAAAAAAGCATGGACTTGAGGAAATCATTCTAAGGAACATTGTCCAACAGAGAGTCAAGTATTAACTGCTGCTCAAGCTTCTTTCCAGTTATTTGTGATCTAAAAAATGTACTTTATACAAAGCTCCCCATTTATCCTAATGGCTAAAAAGACTTTAACATCTCCAGGATGTAATCATAATCTTTCAGTGTGCTGTGGAGTAATTGATGGATGCTATGAGGTCTTGGGAAACTTGGACAGTTGGAAACACCTCTTTCACATAAAAGTATCTCAAGGTTGTAGGTTTTAGCCCAGAAATCTAGAGGGACTATTAAAATAGGAAGATATAACTTTATTAACCACAATAGAAAATTTTTCATAAGGGGTGCTTGTGTTTGAAAGTTTGCCTATGAAATGCTGGGGCCTGAGTTGTGGGCCCCAAGTTGGAGTTGACCTGTGAATGACTCACAACCTAGCAGAATGATTTTTCTCATTGGCTTCATGTTCCAGAGGCAGAACCTGGCCCACCTGTGTCTCTGTGGCGCTGCCCTCAACCAAGTGGTCATGGCTGGAGTGGTGGGAAAGGCCAGAATTATATTAAACAGGAGCTGATCAGTCAGAAGAGTTTCCTGTTGGGTATGGCTTCGTTGGGGCTGGTTGCTTCTTGCTGAGCTCTCATGATGGTGTCCTTCCATGTGAAGGCCCACTGAGGGAGCCACCTGTGTTCATTGTGCCAAGCAGGTGATGGAAGCACCACAGGGGGCAGTGGAGGAGCTGGGCCTGCAAGAATTTATGGCACACCTGTCTGAAAGAAGCCTTCTGAGGGGATGTTGCTGAGTTCAGTGTTGGCCTGTGTGTTCAGGCAACTGATGGCAGCATAAAATGATGATGGCTGAATCAGCACAACAGTCCATCTATTTTATATACCCAAAGTAACAAACAGAACATGAGATTGACTGAGGAAACCACTGGCTTAGATTATACTGCAGTGTGTCATATTCCAGGTAGATAACACTACACTAACCTCAAATGTAGGCACAAAGTTATAAAGCAACAAATATTTTGAAGTACATTATGGTCCAGTTGTTCTCTGGTGTTGAACCTATTCTGAACACCTGGCTTCTAGTCCTCTGCAATAGGAACTTCACTGTGAAGCAGCACCTGTTATGATCAGTTTTAAAAAATTCTGCTTCTCTAAAGCTTTTCAGAAACATGTCTTTTAAAATACATTTCTTAGGGGCAGCACAAAAAACATATTAATGAATGCTAACATGTTTGTAAACACAATGAAAATGGTATTTCCTACTGAGCAGTATAAGATCATTTAAATAAAATATCTGCCTTTGGACATCAGACCCTGCTGGTGATCCCAATAGGATTTGTGCTTCATTTTCCTATTGGAAAACACAGTATATATGGACATGTTTTATGAGAACTGATAAAAAAGAGAAATCTCTAACACATGACATCTGTACAGATTTCTCCTTTTTAAATCTGTGCATCTTAATAGACTTCCAAAATTCGTCCATAAAAATGTGTTGACTTGTTCTAAATGCCTCATGCTAAAAGGCAAATATCAGTATGAGAATTCATTATTTTAATAGAACTAAAGTTTGACAGAGGTAGGAGAGCAGAATGCAAATGTCAACATTGCTGGAGGTACCAGCAAACTGATAAAGCCCATTTATTTATATGACTATATTTTCAGTACAACAGTGTCACTTCAATATCTTCAGTTACTTTATGTTTATTCTAGGTTCTTTATAAAGTGTCTTCCATCTAACACCAGAACTTAATGTTCTAACCCAGTAAATACTGAGTTCTCACTCAATAACATATTATTTGGGCTAAGTCCTGAGACCAATTAAAACCGTGAACAGAGACGGCTTTGCAAGATGATGAATCCTTCTCAACAGTTTGAACATCCTTCACTCTGTGTAAGTGCAAGCTTCAAGTGAGGGAGCATGAACACATGAAGGTAGCCATAGAACCTCCCAAGGTTCAGGCTCCTGGTTTCAGCTGGGAACCTAAGCCTGAGAGCTCTGCTGGGTGACCAAGCCCAGCTGCCTGCTGCCGCCAGCTTTTTCACCCATCTGCTCTTATAGACCTGCTTGTTCTTGTGTAGTCAGTGGCCTTTAGATTGTATGGCTCCTCCCTCTGTTGCCATTTATAGGCAGTAGTTATATCTTTCCTAAATACTGTAGACAAAGGAAAGCTTTTTCTCTTCTGAAAGAGTTTCTTTTCCCCAGCCCTATTGGTAGCCCTTTTTACACCTCTTCCAGTTTGAATTAACTTTTCTTAAATACTAACGGCAGAATTTTGTATAGGGCAACAAAAGAGACCTTATTAGCATAATGTGTGATGGCCCTAACACATTTTCTTTCTCACAAGTTCTTTTTATTTTCTTCGTAGCTGCATCATCCTAACAGCCTGCAGACATCCTGGGATGATCTGGGACACCAGGTCCTCCTCTGCTACACCAGACCCTTCTCTAATACAAGCATTTCTAGCAGGTGATGTCTCAGCTCTCAGGAGGGGTTTCTGATCATATTTTTCCTAATGAAGACCAAGATGAAACTGATGCATCACTTTAGAAATGGCCCTATGGCATATGAACTGTCGGTAGCTATCAAATAGCTATGCTTCAAATAACTTTACTTTCATGTGTTACAAACTGCCCAATCTGTTCTACTTGCTATGCATTTTCATTTATCTTTCTTAAAGAAAACATATTTAGAACTTATTTTATACTTTACAAATATTATTTTTCTGTCCCACTGAGAATAGCAGGCAGACTTAAATATATGTACCCACAGCAACCATATCTACTAGTATTTGTGGAAGTCATTACTGAGGCTAATGAAGGACTATTCACATTAATTTCAGGGATTTATGTTCAGTAGTATAATTTATGACATTTGCAACACTGGATGGCTACTGACTAGGAAATTCTAGCTATGTGAGATACAGCTCTGAAAAAAATCTGAGGGAACACATTTTTAAATGCAAGGTCTGAGTGCTGATTGACATGCTTTGTACGATAGTAAAATCTGGCAGGTGCATTAACTTGCATTCCTCTGATCTGTACACATCCACACTTGTCTTCTTAGGGTACTTGGTAATAAGCTTCTTTAAAGATCCCTGAGTAAGCACTGAAGATAATATCTGGAGTATGTAGCACTCAGTCCTTTTAGAATGGCTTTTTCCTGCTCCTTTCGTTTTCTTAAGAAAATGTCAGTTTAATCATATCTTAATGCTTTGATAATGCGTTTCTTTACATAGCTGTAGAACACTCACTTCAGTGTTTTAAAAGAATTAATGTAGATGTAAAAATGCCAGTTAAATGAGATTTCCTCCAACAGGCTAACAAAACTGAAGTGCAAGTCTTCAAAACTAGCAAGACGTTTGCACAGCAATGCTCTACATTCATCTTTGCAGAAGAAACTTGTGTTCCCATTTGGCAACTTCAAAGAATCTATACACAACCTCACCTAGTGTCAGATGTTGCAGCTAGATTTCTCATCAAAGTTTACCTCTGATTTCTACTCTAGGAGTCCACAAATGTCACCAGCCCAGGAATCCCAATGGCAGTTCTTTATGACTACATACTAGTTGTCAGAACTGACCAAATTCATAATAGTTTTTTGCTGTAAGAATATATAACAAAGAATTGGACCATGTTTTCACTACCTCGTTCTCTACCAATGAGTATGCTACAAAACAAAAATATATTCTCTTAGAAGACAACACAACAAAGCCCTAATACAGGTTGTTGTCAAGGAGCAGGTGCACCATGGACTGGGTTGAAGGAAGAGCCTTCAGAGGCAGGCACATATCCCTCAGTTGATCTCTGCTTGGTTCACAGGCTTCCAACAGATACAACTCAAAACTGCTTATATATGTTAGAAAAAGTAGACATGATTTTAATTTTCAATGAATCTCTTCTTACAGTACGTGCTTAAACACAAAACAAGAATTTTCTTATTCCCTTACAGTATAAAATCAAATATTACAACATACATTACAAAGGCATACTTAGAAAACGATAGCATATTCATTTATACATACATAGCCAAACAGGAAAAATCAAAACACAATCTTTTTTCTTCTGTTCCCCAGCCCACAGAGGATTGATGTTGTTTGACACTTAACTTCTGGAATCTGCACACTTAGGAGATTGTACAAAATTCCTTCTTCAGCATTACATTTGACTGTCACTAGAAATCCACTTTTTATTATTGATTTGTAGACTTAGCTCTGCTAATAATTGAAAGATTTTATGAGTCTTGTACATTAGTTTCTAAGATTAAAAGTGGTCCTTTCCTCCAAGAATAGCAGTATTTATGATGTACTGCAATATACATTGCATGAGATAAATTGACAACTTGCATGTCTTCAGCTTCAGTCACTTTCTATAAGTAGAAAATACTTCTGATTTTCCATGTATCTTGTAAAAAGTAAATATCTACTCTGAAATCCAAACATAATTTGGCGGAATACATCAAGTAAGATGATCCTATCTTGGGTATTTTGCCTGAAATGTCAGCCAAGACTCTCCATTATTTCAGTAGGTGTAGAACACAACCAAGGAACATTCCTCATCCACAGCCATATGAACTTAATGGAATGAATACATGGATCCAGAACATTTGTGGTCTGATATTATTTTTTAAATACTCTTATTGCAAATTGCTTTCATATGAACAAAGATTTGGAGGAGATATCCTTCTTTTTATGCCCTATGTCAGAAGCAGCATGATCAAGACTGCAATTGTAATAGAAATAATGAAGCACAATGATTCAGAGTTTGTCTGTCATTTATGCCCTTATGTAAACTCTGTGCAAGTTAATCAAAATTTTTCCAATGATAGAGTAATCTTTGGATGAAGCCTTTACATGGACCTGAAAAAAAGAAGAACCACCATGAAATCTACAAAGTTACAGAATTGTGTGACAAGTGAAAATGCAAGAGAATCAAGCCCTCCTGAGCTGTTGAAGAACCATTGTTCTTTATCCAGGAGGCTTAAAAAAAAAAATCATGTATTGTACAAAAAATATATTTAATATCATTGTTTCAAATGCAATTTGTAAAGTAGTGATTGCAGCCTTGAGCTACTGAAGAGGCGCTTTAGGAGAAACTATGAGCAGATTATTATTTGAGCAAATTACATATTTTCTTTTTGCTTCAAGAGGCTGTTTTACTCCTATATGGATGAAATCTTCCCCCATTTTATTTTGTGGTATGTCAGCTTGATTCCAGCTCCATTGTTTAACATCTTTTTTTTTTTTTTTACTGTTTCTTGTAACTGTACAGAGAAGTCTGTTCTTAGTGGCTCCCAGGCTGGATCCATCTCTACTATGCTTGGTTTACACTAGGGAAAGGCAAGGCCACTTAACATCAAGAAGGGCCATCACTTCTTGGTGAACACTACGTGGGTCACTGCAAAGACTATTTTGAGGATTAATAATTGGACTTCTTAAGTAATAAGTCAATATGCTCATATCCTTTTGAAACTGATAACTGAGAAATGGTAACAGCATCTCAGAATTCAGAATAGAAATTAGAGTAACAGGGATTTTGTCTTTGAACTTTAATATAGACATTCTGACAAAAAATTCTTTGCCTGGAGAAGACATGCTTTATTGGCATTTCCAGAAACACAATTTCACTTAAATGAGAGAGAACAAAGCTCAGATGCCCAGTGCAGAGTAGCAGAAGGAAGGAAATAGAAAGAACTACTACTGTTGAAACAAAGGAAGTACAGAATTCGACACAGAGATAAAGTTTTTCTAATAAGTAACTTACAGGAGCTCTTTAATCTCATTTTTAGCTGTTTTCCCCACCCTTATCACCCCTTTAAAACTCAGTAGGGCTGAGCCTGTGATCATCTTATATAGTGACATGGGTGAAAAACATGGGGCCAAAGATATTCAGATTTAGAGTTCTTGTTTTGCTCTGTATCCAAATCTAAATAACAACATGAATTAAGACTGCAGATTTTAGAAGTATGTCTCAATAAGCCAGTAGGATTTAAGATGCTTGGAATTAGACTATAAAACCTTGCATTTTCTTCTCCCAAATGATGATCAAAGGCTATATTTTGTAGGTAGGCCTCTAGCTAGGGTTATTACATGCAAATAAAATGTACTCAAAATGCCTTATAGAAAATACTTCATCAGTGTGTCTCAAATAAAGAAAATGTCAAAGAGAAATTGCTTCATCATTAAGTCTAATGAATGCAAAGTCCAACCTTCCAAACTTTATCTGTACCTTCTTCTCAAGCTCTTTTTGTACTCCACTGAGCCAGAAATTGTAAATAATTCTGAATCAGCAAATGATGCATCAGATTAAGGATGTGATCTCTTTATCATTATGCGCATCTAAAATTTATTTTCTCCTATTGTGTATTACACTGGCCTTATAATGAATATAGAGTTTGCAGGGAATGGACCACAGTATTTGGATGGCGTGTTCTTCCAATAAAAATCCAGTCCTGACTGGACTTACCACTGCAAATATCAAGGAAGCTTAAAAAATCAGTAAACGATTAGAGATGATAGTCTATCTGATTAGCCAACATTACTTCCAACTGTTTTAGCTTGTACTATTTCATGCTGCATAAAGCTGTCATTATATTTGAATGCTGGGTGTGGATTTGTGAATATATAACTCCCAAAAAGGACTAAAGATATCAGATAATTTGATTAACTCCATTTTGCCCTGTTTCAATTAGAGGTCCTAGATATTCTAGGGAAAATTTCTTTAACACTCCACAGATAAGAATTATGTTTCCCATGGTGAAAATTAGGGGAAAATACCTTATGCTAGTAATTTTTCCTTAAGAAAAGGAAGACTACCAGGAGTATTCAGGCATGCATTTATAGGGTCCTTGCTCAATAAATTCTCTCCTGACATTAATTTTCTTGCCAACTATTGTCTGATTGCTAAACCTCCCATTTCTCGGCAAGATTATGGAAGAGATGCCAGATAGCAAATAGTGTCTAGCAGCATGTGCTCTTAATTTTTAGACACCAATCAGTCAGGCATCAGACCTTGACGTGGCATCTGAAGGGCATCAGTTTCAGTCACTGAAATTCTCCCTAGGGCAATGGGACAACGTTCAGTATCCTTACTAATAACTCCAGGTCTTACTGACCTTCTATCTTCAATTCCAGAAACTGTCAGGTGCTGTTTATTTGGCTGTGGAACCTGACAAGGGCTAAAAATATTAGTTTATCCTTTCTTATGCTGGAGAGGTTTCTGATGGGTTATGATCATTCACTTTTCCTCTGTAGAGGCTTTTCTGGGGCTGCCTCTGTAGTACAGCCCTGACAGCCTTAATCCTTTCTTTCTGTGCTAAGGGGAAGACAAACTAGGAAGCAGGAAAGTCATTTAGGCAAAACTGGGCAGATTCGCAAATGTAGATGATATTCCATTTGGCCTCCGATTTTTTGAGATTCTGGCCCTGAATTAAATTCTGCTAGGCAAAGTCTTGCTGGCATGAAAGCAGTGCTGGCAAAGGAAAGCCTGCAAGCAAATGAGTAAAACTTACAACTCCATTTAGGAAGAGTATCTTCCTGCTCATTTATAAGGTGATGTGTAGATACATGGTCATGCTAAATTCATTCTGCTTCTGGCTTCCCAAATAAAAAGAATCCATATACCTGCTTTTGTTCTGCAGCTACGACAGAGGCAGATGTCTCCATTCTCTTTTGCCTGGGCTACATCACAACATGCCTTTCATATGACCTGCTATGAAATGTCAGTGACATTCACAAAAAAAAGTCAAGAGTCAAAGCCCACATAACTGGGAGAAAGTTCCTTTCTCTCCCTTTTCCAAACCCATGTACCTAGCGCTGTGCTTAGTGGCATCAACCAAAGGAAGGGTGATTTGGGCTGTTCACAGAGTTTGTTCTCTCGTGGTCTTATGTGTAAATCAAGTTTCAAAAATCCAGGATGCAATGCAGAAAATACATAAGCAAAGTGTTGTGTCCAGGTGTTGGCAGGGGAGTCTCACTCATTCTGGTTTTGAGGGTTTCCTCCTCCTGATCTGGGGAAAAGGAGCATTATCTGTGCCTTCTCCTCAAAATGGTTGCTTGTTTACTCAGATGCAGCAGATGTTTTGAATTGAGGGGGAAAAAAAATAATGCCAACCAATGACATCATAGTAAGAAGTCATAGATTTAAAACCTGAACGAGAAAAACAGATTCTGAAAAACCTCAGTTATGTTGAGGGAAGCATCAAAAAATTGCTTGCTGCTGTCTCCAGGATATATTTCACCAACATTATGCATTTGTGTAGCATTATGGACCCTGAATCTCAGAATGACTTTCCATTTCCTTCTCCCTTCCCACAGTGAGGGTATCCTGTGTGATGAACATTCTCCAGTTCCTGGTAGTTACAATGTAATGGGACTGTCAGCAACACTACTCACCAGTCCTGGTTAGAGCTTCCTGCCTTTCACATCTTGGATACATTAAGTTTTTAGAAATCTAAATCCCACTGGAATCAGTGAATGCAGCACCCTTTCCCTTCCGGCTTCACAGATCCAAACGGTTACAGGAGACAGTGTATATGCAACCAGAAGGAGATCTAATAATATGTGTTTAAATGTAGTTATAAGCCAATTCCAGTACTCTTCAGAGTCTGCATAAGGCATTTCCTGCAGTACATCAGTGGCTGTGGCGCACTACCCTGAATGATTTAAGGTATGTTGTATAACAAGAAGGGAGCAGAGAAGTGAATTTGCAAATAAATAAGGAACACGGTGCATATAGAGTTATAGATATTGAAACATTATGGATTCTGAACAACATAAACCAAGTTATAGTGGTTTTGAATCTTGGTTTCCTCTATTACTACCCCTGACCGTATTACATGCCAAAATGACCAGGAATTTACTGTAAAAGAAATCTGAGAATATGAAGAGAACAGCACAAAAAACCAGACCCAATACCATGGGGGCATACAACCTGCAAATTCATGTAAGACATTTGAGACTATAATTAAACTTGAGCCAAATCTTAAATTCATCTCCAGACAGAATAAGGTAAAAATACTCTCCTCAGATATTTTGACCAAAATTTTGTTTTCCAGAAACATTTTCCTACCATTGAATAGCTCTAAAATAATTGGAAATGTATATCAGAAAGAATAATTAAGGAAGGCTGGCATAACTGGCTGGAAATATTAATCATATCTATTTTTCCAGCATAAATGTAATGAAAAATATTGAACAGTGGTGCGTATTATACTTCACAATGCTCTCCAAAACAATGTGGTGGAAGCTCCATCACTGCAGTATCTTAGGGTTGGATTAAGGAAAAACACAAATACATTTGGGGAAGAGAAAATTTCTATTTGTACATGTGGAAGACCAAACATTTCTGACAACAGATCTTATCTGCCTCCCATTCTTTTTTGTTTATTAATATGAGAAATACAGAGATACAGAATTATGCATCATCACAGTGTTGTGCTACTTTTCACAGATAGAATTACAGAATTTATCTGATACGATTTTAAAAATCCTGATGCTACACTGGAGAAAACTGAAGCTCTCAGAAACCAAGGTAAAACCTGAACAGTATGTACCCCATTGCAGTCTGATTCTTCAGTTCCATACAGTTATGAGAAACTGAATAAGGACTTGTCTCTTGAAAGTCCTTGATTACCGCAAACAATTGCAGGACTGCAGCCCCCTTTAGGTGTTTCTCTTTAAAAATTTGTTGAGCTTTTGAACTGCTATTATTAATCTGTATTTTTTTGCCTTCTGCAACAATTGTTTAGTCAATATTCCTATTCTGGAAAATGTATAACAGCTACCTCGATAACCTGAAAAACTATGGTTTCAAGCCAGTACTCAATAATAGACCTTTTATTCTAAATAATATTTTGTATGTATGTTTGTCAGATATGAGCTAATGATAAAACAAATTCTTTTATAAGACACTTCATTGCAGAATTTTTTTTGTCTATTAACACTGCTGTTGTTATTTGGTAAAAAAATCAATCCTAATGGTTAAACTGTAACTGGAATATATATCTTTATTCACAAATCCAATATTTAATAATCTTTTGTACCCAGCAAATCATGCAATCACATCTTACTTCATTTCCCAACAAAATGGGTGATGTCCTCTGCCCTGCCTGATATAGCTCAGAATCAAGCTTTGAGACTTAATTAGTTCGAGTCAGTTTAGTGTTTTAAAATTTCCAGGCAAAATATGTAGAAACAAACTGAAAGCATCCTTGCTTTTTGCAGGTCTCTTCAATTGCCCTAAATATACACGAACATTTATTTGGTTCATCTTTTTATTGTTTTCTGATTCTGGTAAGTTTTTTTTCTTCTACTATTTTAATATCTTTGGGTTAGGACTGAGAGAATAAAAGGCCCCTGTGGATGTACACTCTGGGTAGCAGCAGCTGAGATACCACAAAATAAAGGCAGAGTCAAAGAAACACACTTAACTAAATAAAGAGGCACTGGCAGGGAAAGTCAGTGAAAACCTTTACCCGTCTTTCCTTGAAAATAATAAGAAAGGTATCAAAAGATTTCTACATTTCAGAATTTCAAAATAACTGGAATTCATAAGTCTTAAGAAAAAGGACTTTGCTAAAGTGAGTTCAGTCTTTGCAATGTAATTCAAATTGCACTGTAATTCAGGCCCTGGAATTAACCCACTGAAGCAAAGCTTGAAAAGATTTAGATTTACTCAGGCTACCAACAATACAATAATGTCTTACAATTTCACAACTCCCTGTCTATTGGTGATACTGCCAAATGGCAGTAATCTGTCAGTTTGAGGCTGAGAGTTGCTAATTGTTAAAAAATGAACCTGGACATCATTGCTGAGTTTCTCTGGCTGAAAATTTGTACAAACTCAGGCACTTTTTAATCAGGATGAAATAACAACTGAACTCTCCATTAAGACACTTAAGGAACGACTTCTACTGTGGTGTTGAAGTACAATTTTTTAAGGGAGAAGAGGAGTGTTCAGGAGAGAATTCCTGCACTGACTGACCATTGACTGTGATGAAAAGACATCCTCTCACAGCATTGTTCTGCTTGAGGTACAACTCATGTCAACTCAGTTACCACTTTATTTTCTGAGGATGAATTCCTTGGGTATTGAGCATGCGGAGATTATTTTGTTTTATTATTTAACTATATTATTAATAATTATTATTGTTCATTATTATTGGGAGGAGAGTGGCAGGGATCAGAGAGCAAGAGGAGGCGGGGAGGAAGGGGCTGGGAGAAGGATCTGGTTGAGGATATTGGCATGTGGCACAGCCCAGCACAGCAGCCTTCCTTTTGCATGGCTGTCTGTGGGCTTTACATACAAGCACTTTAGGCTAACTCTGCCATTGCATCTTTAGCAAATTTGGAATCAGTTCAGACAGTGAAGTAAATCAGGTTTGAAGCTTCATTTTTAGTAGGTGTGCTCTTTGCCTGCCTACCAAATAATGCTACAAAATGAGTAACACTATTGTGATGGAAAACAAAATTTCAACAACATATCCAGCTATTTTTAGGAGTGTTCATGATTATTTGGAAACCCATCCAAATCTCCAGAGGACACTGAAGCCAACTCTTTGTTATTGTAACTTCCATCTCTGAAGACAAGTCAACTTCAGCTAACAGGGTCCCTCCACTGATTTCAGTGGTCTTCAGATCCAGCTCTCTCAGAATAAGAGAAAGCTGCAGTAATATACTAAAATTGGTGCTATGTAAACAGCTGAAATAATAGGGAAACATAATAAGTTCAAAATCACATACACACAGAGATAATAAACAAAATGGTTTGTGCAGATGCTGTTGCCGCATGAAAAAAAAAAAAAATTACTGGGAGTAACACAAGGAAAGTATCGCTGGGGAAATCAGAATTCTTTCCACTGTTCTACATGATACCCCTACAGGGATGATATTTGTTATCGCTTTTTGTCTCATAAATAAGATATAATTTTGTATTAGAATATTGTATTTTCTGCTAAAAACACCCTGTGCAAAGCAGTGCAGTTTTACATATGTTTAGCTTCCTGCTTTCTCTCTTTTAAAACATTTATTAACCAAAAAGACCTCACTGACATGTAAATTTCATTTTCTATGCCCAGCAGATTAAAATACATCTGTTTCAGACATCATTCAGTAAAGAAATAATTTGAATAGTTCATTTTATTAGAAAAAGATTTATGTCAGCATTGAACTATGACAAGAGAGGGGATAGTGGCATGTGCACAATACTGGAAACAGATTTTCCATGAAAAGTATCTGTATCGAAAAGAATTGTGCCAGAAATAACATGGGCTTTCTGTGAATAGGTTAACCTAGTAGCTTGTGGACAACACCTGTCTTTCCAGGTAGAAATAATTCTGTTCCCTTCCTGGACAATTCACTCAGGCCTCCAAATTAGCATCTGACTGAATCCATGTACATTTAATACACATTAGGAGAATGTGCATGATGAGGTAAGTGGGAGTTAGTCCTGTCTGGCTATATGGAGCTCTGCATGTGGAGGAGAGAAATTTCATTCTTATAGGGGTTTAATTGTATGGTCTCAGGAAAAGTTCCTTTATTTTATTTTTATTTTTCTTGTGGTCTGAAGCAAGAGCGATAGGCTAGATACTTCTTTCATAAAGGCATAGTAAATACAAAGCATAATAAATACAGGAATAGCATGTTAGGCCGCAGCATCCTGTGCTATATGATCTAGCAGCATATTATAACACACTGGGATATGAAAGGTGATAAAGTGCCATGCATGACTAGGTAGTTTAGTGAGTGATAATAGAATACAGATCCCATCTTATCTAGGTCACTAGTCTGAAGGCAACCTGGTTTTTATGACTGAAAGTCATTGCTATTCGATAGATTTTTAGTACTCTACACGGGCTGAGACCATGATAACCTCACAGTTTTAGGAGGAAGCATTCTCGCTAGCACCAGCTGAACTCGGGTTTCTTCCAGGGCTGGACAAAAATGACTACTGTGTTTGTAAATATTTGATTTTTTTAAAGTCATAATAGTATGCATGCTGTCAGGCATTCATAATGTAAATATTAAATAATTATTCATTTCCGCAAATATTTACACCAAGTTCAGAAAATTGCTCAAGTCTGTCAAAGTTAAAGTATGCTTTTCAGAACTTGCCTAAATACAGAAGGTGTGAATATTTCTTAAACTGGAGCACACAAGGAAAGGACGAGGTGGAAGAAAGGCTGTACGTCTTAAACAAGTTCTTTGGGGAAAAAAAATAATCAGAACATTCAATAAGCTGTTAGGATTGTTGTTAGAACATACTGGCAGGTGGATTCAGAAGGGAGAAGTGTCTCTGCACCTCTAATGCAGTCATGCCATGTTAGTAAATCTCAGCTGCGGGTTTAGAGACTAAATTACCACAAAACCTCAGATGCAAAATGCAAAATAAATATATGTCACACTGGCTGAGCATATTGCAGCATTGTAATGTGTTCCTGTTCATACAAATATTTGATAATAGTGAATAGCCAATGCAGGCTGATACAGAAAAACAGAGTACCAAAACAGAGGCAGAAAGAGATGAACTTCAATACAGCCATCATTAAAGCTTGATAAAAAGCACACATTTTTTTTTCCCTAAGTTGCAAATCCCTGCCTACAGAAGTGATCTTTTAAAACATACACAGGATTAAAATACACTTGCTTTACATAGCTATGAGATAATAAAATAAATCTCAATAAATCAAAAATATATATATCTCAGATTGAGATATTGAAATAATACAGATAGAATAGAAGCAAATTTGGAGGTGAATGGCAAGGACTTTTGAAAGACCAGTTATGGTATTCAGTAATCACCATTTGTGTTCTTTATAGCCAAAGGATTTTATAAATTTGCCCCATGGAATCTCAGATGATGGAAATCTCTGCAGTGCTCGAGTTCCATTCTACTAAACACAACTGGTAAGAAACCAAAAATCTGGTTTGCTTCAAAACCCTCAGACTCAGCTTTGAATTTGGCTAACTATAACTACAGATTTAGGAAACAGTTCCTCACATTATAAAACAGTTATAAATATGACCACTATTACTCATGAAGGAAATTTTGATTTTGTCCAACAATTAATATCTAAATGCATTGAAATTCTCTATTAAATAAGTCAGTTGCATTGTCCTTTAAATATTTATACAATATATTTCCCATGTGTATCAATATTCAATTCTGTGTAATTATGTTCACAATATATATATAAGCTAGTGTGAATACTGAGCCTGTGTTTACATGTATATTATGTTCTATATATAAATAAACAAGCACAAATCAGAAAGTTTTACAGGCTGGCATTAATTTAACCCCAATTTTATGCTCCTGTTGGGAAGCCCTTACAATATGTTACTAAAGTATATGAATACTTCCCTATTTTCACATTAAAATATTGGAGTAATAAATGAGCTTTTGACCACATTTTCCTGTCTGCAGTGTACTGCAACACTTGATTAGAGATCTCCTGAGAAGCATATTTGTGGTAAAAAGGTACTGTATGTCTTGATTTAAGGATCATTTCCCAGTTGAATAAACCAAATTGAACTGGCCATAGCAAAATACTAAATAGGAAAGTCTTTTGTACAATACCAAACATCTGCATTCCTTCTTTTATAGTGGATGTGATTTCCAACCCTTTGTACCTCCTGAAGGGTTTACAATAAATGAAAAGTACAGAAGATGGCCACTTCATTGTGTGGGACTGGGCTAGAACCCATACTTCATTTATTTTTCATTCATGAAATCAGGTATGGCGAGCCTTGGTTAACCCATTCAAGCTGCCGGCAATCCCCATTTTTTTCAATGTAAAACAGCCTTAAAGAAAGCAGGCTAAAGAAAATCCTTCTGAGAACTGTGTATCTAAAGCTGTTTCCCTTAATTAAATTCTTGGCAATAAAAAAACCCTTATTATTATATATCTGAATTAGATGCAGCATCATTCATCCTAAAGGGCCACAAACTGTCTCACAAAGCCTGTATACACGTTTGTCAAGCCCACAGTTTCCAAAGGAGGTGAAATTATCTGTCAGAATAATTTTCAAAACAAATCAGGAGAGTGCCTTTTAACACTGGAATGAAAAGGGCGCACAAAGATGCTGCTTGGCGTGATTATATTTTTCTTTTTAAAGAAGGAAAGTCAGGGAGCTCCCATTCCATGAAGTTTGAAGGGAAAATCCCTGATCCAAACTGCTGGTGCAGGCAGGTGGAGCACCACAGCTGAGCTTGCAGGATTGGGCCCCAGTGTGCTGCTGCTCTTGCAGAGTGCCGTGGGGATAAATCTGCTCACAATGGCTTCATCACCCATACTTCTAGTTAAATATCGCTCAATTATTAAGGACTGTAAAAGTCAGAGAGACTAAAAGGAAGAAGAGATCTTGGAAAGATCTGAGGAGAAAATGGCATTTTTTATTAGTATAAAGATTACTTAACTTTGGAGCTCTACTAATGATAATTTCTGTGACCAAAAATGTCCCCTTATGATTAATCAATTATGCAAACCATCCCCATTTCAAGGCTAGTAAAGACTTTTTTAATGACATTTTTCATGCAATTCATGTCTTTAATATATTATTTTTTCCCTTTGCTCTGACAGAGCAATCTGCTCTGCAGAAGCGGCACTGTATGCCATCAAATAAAATCATTCCCTATATTGAGAAACAATTGTTTATTTATAATGCATTCTAAAAATTGATCCTTTTTAGAGAACTGATTCAGTGTTCGGCTTGTTTCTCTGCAGCACATATGATTCCTCCACCGGCATGGTTTAGTACAGAGTGTTCCAATGCTAACAGCATGAGACGCTGAGAACAACGGGCCCACTGCAAGGTTGTCTTTTTTTACTGTCTCTCCTTTCTGCTGCCCGAGGAATGATCCCATTTCGCCTTGGATATACCCTGTCTCCATAGATGCAGCAAGAAGTCATTCAGCCCTTTCATTAATTCCCTTCTGGGTATCTTCTGGGCAGAGACTGGCAATAATCCCAAACTGCCTGTTATGTGGCGTGGACTAGCGTGTCCCTACAAAATTAGCTGAGGCAGCCAAACTCATTTTAGTTAAGGCCAGTCCATAGCAGTGTCCAAAGGCTTGAGCTCAATGCTGTACATGCCACGCTGCAAAGCAATTTGCAAAGCCCAGTTTACTGAAGGCAGGAGAAAGAATCCATCAAGAAAGGAACTATTTGAGACAATGGTTCAAAATATGATTCACATTTTATGGCTGAGCTTGACATCACATGAAAGAAAGAAGTACTTATTAAACAAACAACAACATATTAACAAGAGAGATTAATTTATTATCGTGTGTACAAGTCATACGGAGATTTTGGGAAGATTGAAGGAAAGCAGCCTTCACAGTTGTATTTCTCAGGTTTACTTAGCACACAAAGATCCCATTTATGGAAATAACAATGCTTGGGTCATTAGTACTGCTGCAAGTGCTCAACTCCGCCGTCTTTCCCCTTGTCATAATCTGTGCTACACAGCAGTAAAACAATTGTCACTATAAAACACATTCCTAACTGAAAAGTGAGAAAACAATTGCAGTGTGCCATTGAAATTAAACAAATAATTAGGACGAAGAAGAGCATGTGCTCTACAGCTCCAGATGCATTCCTTTCTCTTTTGAAAGATGCAGTGTAACCATAATTAAACTTGCATGTTTAAATGCAAATATTTATTTACTGTAGATTACCCTTCCCCCCAAAAAAAACACCTTAGTAAAAATATAAATGCCTGAAGAGTAAACTTGCATTGCATGTACTCTGTCCATGATAAAACAGATTAAAATAAAGAAAAAGCAGGATAAAGGAATGTCTTGCGTGGCTGACTCAAGATCCCCATCTAGCGTCCACAAGAAGATTGACAGAACCTTTTAAAAATGACATTTTACATTTAAAAGAAAAGAAAAAAAAACCAAACAAACGGGAAAAAACCAACAAAAACCCAAACAAAGGTTTTAGGTGTCTTCATTTTATGGTACACTATGATACAGAAATTTTCATGTTTCATTTTATGGCCACTGGTTGGTTTTTGTCACTTCACCAGTCACTTTGTTCTATTCTTTTCTATTCTGTTCTGCTCTATTCTATTCATGTCCTTATACTGCCCTCCTCATCACTGCTTGGGAGAATCTTTAAGGAGTTACACCAAGTGATATGACTAGTATATGCCATGTATTTTTCTCCTAGCTTCTCTTTAGTAGCAAATTATATTTAGGGACATGTTTAACTAGGCTATATTGCAGGGAAGAGGGGGTTCCTAGTCCAACTGTGTTCCTGTTAATTGCTTTCTGTTGTTGTCACTGCATTTGCACATACTGGTCTGAATTTTTGCCATAAAAAGCAAGATTAGAACAAAGTGCTGTGTCCTTACAGCAGCAGATACCATGATTCGAGAAGCTCCTGCGCTCTGTCACTATGACTTGGACATGCCACATTCCCCTCCCATAAAATAACGAGACAGACACAGGGTGTGATGGTCACAGAATGCTCCCACACCTGATCCTGCAATGGATAGTAGCAAAGTAACAAAAATAAGCATATAAAACCCTCTAATATTTAATGCAAATTTATCACACACACTAGAAACAGTCTTTAAAAAACACTGTTTAAAGTTGAAAGGAGGGATTTCTTCCTTTCCCCTTCATTCTTATTCTACTCCTCTATGCTGCCTATAGTTTGGGTAGAAAAATGGATGGGATCTTAAAAATATTTTCATAGTATGCAGTACATACATCTCAGCCAGCATCTTTTAGCTAACAATGTGGGAAAAAGCAGCAGCGTGGACTTCAGCAGAGCTGTGCACAGGAAAGAGGCACTCTCCCCTCAGCTGCTCAAGCTTGTCACTAGCCCAGCGAGATCCAAAAGCACTGGCCTACACCTCCTAGGTGTAGATTCCTACTAAGGCTTGTAAACGGACATGCAGGGTTGTTACCCTTCCATTTTATGGTCCTGGATGAAGGGGTGTTAGGGAACATGGTGCCTTGACGCCTTCATGGCTCAGACTCTCTCTCAGATGTGAAGTTCTGGATTTATCTTCAGTGCTGGGCACAATCAACTCAGGCAAATGAGGAAGAGCACTATGGGATGCCAGTTGTACTTACATGAGAAAAGACTGAGCTGCTGAGACAGGTTGTTTTTAAAGATTGTATCTAACAATATTTGGTTCCGATTAATTGTTTCCAGGTTTGCAACAAATATAGAAAAATTTATAAGAAACTTTTTTCTCCTGAGATATTCCTAGACTAGAACAGTCTGGGTGAAATGAGCCTGCAGATAGATACCTGGGGCTTGGGCTCCTTCCCTTCACATGAACCAGAACATTTGATGAGCACATTTATAAAGCTGACCATGGTTTTCATTATTTCATTGAATCACAGAAATATTTAGGTTAGAAAGGATGTTTAAGATCATTGAGATTCCCAGGTTTTTGCAATAGTCCTTATATTTACAGTGGTGAATGCCCCTAGAATTGGTAATATTTCCGAAAGTGGAATCAATTTTTCAAGAGCAGGACTGTAACTAAGCACATTACAGCCATGCTGAACTCAGTGAGTGAACAAGGCTCTCTGAGCTGGCTCCTAAAGTCAAGTGGATATTCTGTAAGGCAAGGATAAAACACTCTATCTTTTCTGTATTTAAACTTTCAGATCAGGAGTGGGCTTTCTTACACAAAAAGACTGCTTACAGTCTGCTGCAATATACAAACTACAGTGCCTCCCAGCTCTGGGAGTGGTAGTGCCTCTGAGCTCTGGCCAGAGGCTTGTCCCAGGAGCTACGCAAATGCAAGAGATTTAGTAGGAGTGAACCCCCTATGTCCTATTAGTTAGATGGATAGGGACATTCTTGAAGGAACAATACAATTATTGCAAGTGATGGACAAAGTTATCAATTTACCAGTCATCTCAACAGCGTCAAATTGTCTTGTAGAAACCAAGGCAAAGGAGATTTAAGGATGGAGGTTAAGGAGACCATTCTCTCAGACATCTCCCAAGCCCGGAGGCACCTTTTTTTTCTGGCAAAAGGTGAAACTAGGCAGCGTTAGCGAGCACTCACAGCGTGGATGGAGGTGGGAATCCACCACGTCAAAACCAAAGCAAGATGTGGAGGATGAGAGGATGAGTACCTGACAGCCGAACTGAGAAAAACACAGAGGTAAGAGGAGAGAGGGGTAAAATCCCATCAGCCTATGCTGCCAATGCACTTTATAGGGCAGAACAACGCCTTTCTTCCTCTTTGAGATCACTAAAACACTAAGGGCTGAGGATCAGAGCCATGCTTTTCGCTATTATTAATATCATTATTTCTTTCTCAAGGTAAGAATCAGCTACACCTTTGAAAGAGTAACTAGACAATTTTTAATTTATATATAATTACATTCTATATGCATGTGTGCATCCTTATTCACAAATCTTTAGTTTTTCTTTCTCTGCACTTATACAAAATGTTAAATATTTTGTTTAACATAGAAGATTGGGAAGTGGAAAATTGACCCAAAAAATGAATATTAACAAATTTCTCATGATCTTCTAAGAACCAGCAAAATAATCACTTTCTTAGTGGTCACTACAGCTTTTCCAGCCATATTTATCAATCCTTTTTACCTGTGCTCCTAGTGCTTTTAAGAAGAGCCTTCATACCCAAATTTCTCTCTTCAGATCAGTTCTGGAATTCCTTCTCCACCACACTTTGTTTTCCTCGTTTCCCGTGATTACCCAAATCAGGTCTCATAACTTCCTGTCTAGTATGTAAACATCTCCCCATTAGTAGTTCAGTGGGGATACATTTTGTAGGACTATGTGGTGCTGTTTGATAAGATAGCAGGAAAGAAGCTATTTTCTGATTTAAAGATACGGTATCTCTCCTGACGGTTTGTGTGGCAGTTAAAAAGTTCTAAAAACATTTGGATTCCCATTAGTACTCTGATGGCAGGGCACAGATAAAACATGTCAAATTTTATCAACATGTAAAAATTTCCTTAGTTCTTAAGTAGCAAACCAGGTCCTTCAATATCAAGCATTAATTCTTTAGGTAAACCAAAAGTCACAAAAATCAAGGGACCTGTAAGTTGGAGAAGACTGTATGAATAAAAGGCATAGGCAAAGTCTGGCCTCATTTGCAAACTTTTTATCCAAGAAAGGGCTGGAAGAAGCAGAGTCATCCCACTGCTGTTGGCAAGGTGGCCACTTTGCAGGCATTTCTTAGCAAAGAAGAAGCTTTCAGCTGTAAAAACTGAGAAGATTTACCGTTATAAATTGATTCTCCAGTATCCTCAGTATCTGACCGCCAAGCATGCTGTCTGTCTTAGTTTTCATGTGAGGTGTACTGGGAGAGTTTTCCTGACAGCGTTGTCAGCAGTAACTTTCTAGCATTGTGTGCTTGACGCACACAAGAATTATTTGTTTCCTACTGAAATTAATTCTTCTTATAAATAATTACATCTCCAGAGCTGTGCGGTGTACTTTTCAGCAGTATCTCTGGATTTGAGGGGCCAACTCCCATTGCATTTGTGGGAATGGCTTTAGTATTTAGGCTAATATGGTCTCATAGCTCATAGCCCTTGGCTACTCTCTTTCTCAGGCACAACAGCAGTATTTCATATTAGGCTGAAGCTCTGGGGCCTAAGTTGTGGGCCCCAAGCTGGAGTTGACCTGTGAATTACTCACAACTTAGCATAATGTTTTGTTTTTCTGATTGTCTCCATGTTTCAGAGGAAGAACCTGGCCCACCTGTGTCTCTGTGGCACTGCCCTCACCCAGGTGGTCATGGTGGGCAAGGCCAGGATTATATTAACCAGAAGCTGATCAGTCAGAGGAGCTTCCTGTTGGCTGTAGCTTCTGTTGGGGCTGGTTGCATCTTGCTGAGCTCTCTCAGTGGTGCCCTTCCATGTGAAGAGCCACTGAGGGAGCAATCTCTGT